>PYHX02000158.1:0-25205 GCA_004302925.2 Cochliomyia hominivorax | reverse complement strand
TCACAACGATTACAATGAGCCAGCCGGACATACAGACAGATGGACATCGGTAAAACGACTCAGAAAATGATTGAGTCGAACGGTTTACTTAAAGGTGGGTGTAACACCATTATTTTGTATGTTAAAAACATCAAGAAAACTGCATAATACCAGTGGTGTAGGGTGTAAAAATGTTCTATAAAAAAGAAATTTTTAGAAAATTGTTTCTTAAAAAAGAAATTTTTATAAAATTTTCCGTTTTAAAAACGGAACATTTTTTTCTAATTTCTCTAAAAAGGGAAAATTTTTCTCTAGGAAAGAAAATTTATAAAAAAGAAAATTTTAGGAAATTTTCTCTTTAAAAATAAATTTTTAAAAACTTTCTCAAAAAAAGAAAATTTTAGATTTTTCTCTGAAAAGGAAAATTTTTAGAAAATTTTCTTAAAAAGGAAATTTGTAGAAATTTTTCTCTTGAAAACGAATTTTTTAGGAAAATTTTCTTAAAAAATAAATTTTTAGAAAATTGTCTCTTGAATGGATTTTTTTTTGAAATTTTCTTTAAAGAAATATTACCTTTTATCTTTTTAAATTGAAATATTAAGAAATTTTCTTCTACATTTTCTCTTAAATAAAGAAATTTTAACAAAATTTTCCCCTTAAAAAGGAAGAAAAAGTTTGTCCCAAAAAGGAAAATGTTCTAACAAAAAAAAAAAAAAAAAAAAAAAATCTGTAAAGAGGAAATTTTCTTTAAAAAAATTAGAAAATTTTGTTTAAAAATACAATTTTTAGAAAGTTTTCTCAAAAAAATAATAAATTAAAAATATATTTTTTGAAAAATTACAACTTATTGCAAAACTTCTTTTTGTTTCGCTTTCATTCCTTTAAAAATAATTTGAATTTGATGTCGTAATAGAATAAACGTAATTCTATTAAAATTCATAGAAAAGGGAAATTTGTTCTAAAGAATAGAAAAAGAACGAAAATAGCAGAATATTGGTATAAGACGTGCTCCAATATGAAAAAATAGAAAAAAAACCCAAAAATGACTAATTTATTCAACTTTTTTACTTTTGCTTTTTGTGACATTTTCTGTTTTTGTATTTCATATTTTCTATGTCTCTTTACTTCTTTAATTTTTTTCACTTTTTGTTAAAAATGACTTTAAACAACTGTGTCAATATGTTTAACCAGCAGACAATTTCAAGAAAAGTACACAATTTTCACTTTTTATTTTCGGTAGATCCATCATCAAATAAACTTAAGTTCACGGTGGTTATTTGTAGCTTTTTGTACGTGCGAGCGTGTGTGTCTGTAGGGAACCCAAAAAAAAAGTAAGAAAGACAACAACTTCATGACACTTGTTAACAGAAAAAAATATTGAAATATTTTTTTTTCATTTTATTTGTACTCTTTTGTCTGCATCTGGGTTTTTTTTAAGGGGCAAATATCATTTCATTACACCATCAACGGCGGGTACAAAAAAAAAAAAAACACTTTCTTATTTGGCTTCTGCTCTTTTTTTGGTTGGACGCTTTGTTGGATGTGGTTGCGGGTCTTCATGTGGTTGATTGCTTAAATACTTTACAATTGCTGCTGCTGCTGTTTCTGTTGTTGATGTTGCTTCCTTTTCGTAATCATAAATAACACAGTTGTTTTTTTTTTCATTTCTTTACTTTTGTTTCCATTTTTTTTTTCATTTTTATTACTTTTTTTCTTATTTTTGTTTTCTCAAGTAAACAATTGCAAAATTTTCTGCATCTTTACACACACACACACACGCACACACTCAATATTAAATATGTTCCATATCTTCATATATAAAAAACTAAAGTAAAAATAATCGAGTGAAAAAAAGTCATAAAAAGTGAAAATCCCTCAGTTGAAAAGATGAGAAACGAACAAAAATGTTTATGTTTGTATTTAATGTTTAAGACGTGAGTACTCAATTCATTTCATCATTGTCAGCAACATCATCAAACGCATCCATCCACTATTTACAACATCATTATTATCATCAACATCATGATCATCATCGTCATTTGTAACAGCACCTCCACCATCATCATCATCATCATCATCTTTGTCATGAATACCATAACAAAAGCAACAACAGCAACAGTAACCAAAAAAAAAAAAAACAATCATAATTTCAAAAAATTACAACAAAATATCATTGGGGTTGGGTGACGCCCTAAATAAATTTGTATTTAACCGAATAATTGAGACTGCGTACAGATTACAGAAATCTTTACTTAAATTTAACAACAACAACAAAAAGACATTAACATAATCACTGACGACCACAACAATTTATTTAATACAAAATCTGCCTATAAAAACTATATCATGAATAACATTAATATACGACGAATATTCAAACACACTACTTTAATACCAAAATTTTCAAATTTTAGTGAAAAATTCCATTTTTAGTGAAAAATTCAATTTTTAGTGAAAAATTCAATTTTTAGTGAAAAAAACCATTTTTCAAATAAGAATATTTTCTAAAAAAATCCTATAAAAAGCACTTTTTTTAGAAAATTTCCTATAAAAAGGGTTTTTTTAGACAACTTCCTATAAAAAGGACTTTTTTAAAATTTCCTATAAAAAGGACTTTTTTAAAATTTCCTATAAAAAGGTTTTTTTTACGAAAATTTGCTATAAAAAGGACTTTTTTAAGAAAATTTCCTATAAAAAGGATTTCTTTAAGAAAATTTCCTATAAAAAGGAATTTTATAGAAAATTTCCTATAAAAAGGATTTTTAGAAAATATAAAAAGGATTTTTTTAAATTTCCTATGTTAGAAAATTTCTATAAAAAGGACTTTTTTCGAAAATTTCTATAAAAGGACTTTTTTTAGAAAATTTCCTATAAAAAGGACTTTTTTTTAGAAAATTTCCTATAAAAAGGACTTTTTTAGAAAATTTCCTTAAAGAGGGTTTTTTTTAATTTTCTATAGAAAAGACTTTTTTGGTAAACTTCCTATCAAATGAACCTTTTTTAGAAAATTTCCTATCAAATGGACTTTTTTTTAGAAAATTTCCTATAAAAAGGACTTTTTTTAGAAAATTTCCTATAAAAAAGACTTTTTTAAAAATTTACTATAAAAAGGACTTTTTTAGAAAATTTCCTATAATAAAGAACTTTTTTCGAAAATTTCCTATAAAAATGACTTTTTTAGAAAATTTCCTATAATAAAGAACTTTTTTTGAAAATTTCCTATTAAAAGGCCTTTTCTAGAAAAAGTTTTATAAAAAGGCCTTTTCTAGAAAAAATTCTATAATTTCGAATTTTCGAAAATACTACTTTAATTTCGAAATTTCAAAATTTTAGAGAAAAATTAAATTTTTATAAATTTAGAAAATTTCCTATTAGAGAAATTTTTTAAAAAGGACTTTTTATAGAAAATTTCCTATAAAAAGGAACTTTTTTAGAAATTTTCTTTAAAACCAGAATTTCCTAAAAAACAGAAACTGTAAGAAAATTTGCTTTAATAAGGAAATTTCTTATAAAAATTTTAATTTTTTTTACAAATTTCCTATAAAATCAAAATTTTTAGAAATTTTCCTATAAAAGAAATTTATATTCTT
Source organism: Cochliomyia hominivorax (assembly GCA_004302925.2). NCBI lineage: Eukaryota > Metazoa > Arthropoda > Insecta > Diptera > Calliphoridae > Cochliomyia > Cochliomyia hominivorax. The sequence goes on along the minus strand of PYHX02000158.1, from coordinate 21,636 downwards.
TTATTGGCAAATCGCTATAGTGAGTAAGAATAGATGTCAACTTCAAATTATCGACATACTCAACGATCAGACCCATCACGAACATCACTTACACGAATTTTAAAGTTATTTTTCAGGTATCGTCCATAAGTATTGGTCGTTTTGGTTTACATCACCCTTCATAAAATACTTTTCTATTAGAATCAATTTAGAGAGAAAGATATTCTTTCCTCAAGCGATATGAATAATTAAAACTGCCATTATTTCTATGATGGCGGTTGGGGGGATCACGCTGAAAAAAATGCTTATTGAAATGAAAACGAATTAAGGAAGGACCGAATACGAAAGCAACCTGACAAACAGTAAACACGTATTGACAGACGACAGAAACAGCAGCATCGAGGCTGACAAAGCGAACAAATAAAGTATCTTCTGTTAATTTGTACAACAAAGTGGGGTTTTTTCATCATTAAAACATGAACGCACATAATCATGAATGGTTGATTGGTCTGACGATCATTCAGTCTGACGCTCGGTTGATTGTTCAGTTAGATGTCTGGTGGAATGATGTTCTTCATAAGAAAGTGAAATTTATAGACTGACTCTCTGTTGCATATTCCATGATATTTCACTTCGACTATTGTTTTTTCGTATTCTTCTCGTATTATTTTCCTCAATTCAGTTAAGTTTGACAGATAATGTTCACTTATTTCTGTTGTGAAGAGGGGGGGAAGGGGAGGAGGGGTGAATTTTTTATGAACTAAACGTGTTCAATATGTTTTGGCTGATTGGGGGACACACATATTCGCATAAAATAAAACTTATTGTATTCGCATTCATTTTTATACGACTGATCTTTTTTTTTATGGATTTATAAACATTTTTTTTAGAGTTTTGTTTTGATGACATTTTATCATTGACACACCATCTTGTTGTTTCTCCTCAATAACAGTTATTTTTCGGTTGTTGTTGTTATTGTTGTCGAAGGTACACAAACCACAATGAAAATATATTTAAACGTTATTGAGGTTATTGGGTTATAAATTCTCTATTTGACTCCAAAAATATTTTTACGATTATGATTTCAAAAATTAACTTTAAACATTTTTTATGTCCTCCAGAAGCACCAGTACCGGCATTGAGAGATGGTTTATTTGGTTTTTCATTTCAGAGGAGACATCACTAAAAAAGCAAGTTATTAATTAAAGCATTTACGTCCAAAACGATAGGACAGAAATTCAATTAAATTGTTAAAATTAATGAAGACCCTTTAAAAAAAAGGTTATAGACCGATATCTGAAACAAACTCCGCAACTTAAGTGCTTGGATAATAAACTCCTATAATCGTATATAAATAGAATTAAAACTGTCTAAAAGAGATACTTTACACAAATCGCTCGACTATTCAATTTTGACATGGGTTGTTCTAGGAGTTAGCCTTTTGCATCTTCAACGCTAACCGTTTTTACTTTTAGGTCTCAGGTATGGTTGTTTACGCACACAAAGTCTTTACAATCTCCTTACGATATATTTTATGGCGATGAAGTGAAACGGAGCGCACATAAGCTCTTTGCTGCCCTTACGTTACAACTTATTTCGATGAACTGATTAACGCAATAGTTTGTGCCATCTGTCAGTATCCGGAAGAGCTTATTAAAGATGATTAGTTGGGGAAAGTCACCAAAATCCATTTATATCTAAAAAATCGATTAACTTGAAGTTATAACTTCAAGTTAATCTTTTTCATATCTGAAGAATTTTGGGAGTTATAGAATTCCCCCATTAACGGTCGTATTTTGTAAAGATAGTTCGTTTGTTAGATAATGTTAAAATATATTGTCAATTATCTGCCGTCTGGCCTTAAAAAACATAAAAATGTGTGGCAAGTTAGAACGACAACAGCACCTTCTGGGAAAAAGGATGAAATTAATATTTAGCAAAGTTCTCAATCACTATGTCACTCATTGGAGGGCGGTGTTCTGGCAAAAAAATCATTATCAGACAGATCATTTGCTTAGTTGGAATAAGTAAATCATAGGAAAAATGGAAAAAGGCAAAAAATAAAAATCCCCAAAGAACATTCTGAAATTTAAATGATCCCAAAGAAAATTGTAGCCTTCTCGATTTTGGAAAAACTCGCAAAACCTCAACTAATAAACACCAAGGACTGGACTAACTGTCCATTCTCACTACTACTTACACTGAAATTCTCCACCAGTACTTCACGCATAGTTAGCGGTGTTTGGAGAAGATCATCCATTATTTCAGAAAAACTCACATAACATCAACTTAGAATCACCATAGGATTTGCAGTTAGTTCTGTAACTCCGCTTCCTAGGGAAAAGGGAAGAAAATAACTAAATAACTCATGAGGATCGTTTGTGTTCTACACAGATACACATTATTATCATTAGCGAAAAGGCAACTTCTTAAGACAATAAAAATTCTTAAACTTAATTTCATTGAGCTCTGTCGATTATATGTGAGGATGCCAACAACAACCAGGTCTGGTTTTATGGAGATTTTGATGATTCTCTCTTAGCAAATCACATGGCAAATTAAATGTACACTTATCATGGTGGAAGGGTAAAAAGGCAAAGAATTGAAAACCCCATAGTTCTTTCTGAAAGTCAAATATTCCCAAATGGAATTATGGAAAAAAGTATTAAAGTCCATAATATATAAAATATTATAAGCGAAGGGTATTTAGTATTCGTCTTAGCTTAATATCGCAAATATCACTTTTTTAATGCATCAATTTTTTAATATTAATAAAAATTAATAATATTTTATTATTATTAATAAAAAAAATTAACTACAATTAAGAAATTTATCAATTTTATTTGGGCGTAAAAATATTTTAACCAAAAGAAAAAACAAAAAAAAAAAATAATATTTTTTATGATCTTTACCAAATGCATCCATCAACTGCAGAAAAGTATCTTTTCTTTATTAACAATTTTTGTTTTTGCAAAAAAAAAAAAATATGTTTTTTTGTTCAAGTACATCAAGAAGCGAATATTTATAGCTTAAAAGCGGTTTCTTTTTCTTTTATTATTATTATTATTATTATTATTATTATTATTAATATTATTTATATTTTTTTCTTTATTTTATTCAATATTTATTCTCATTTTGAGTTAAACAAAAAGAAAAAAAACTGTATATCTGCGATGACACAGGTGAAACTAATTAGGACAGACTGTAGGTATGTGTAAACGAAGGTTGGATTGTCTAGAAAAAGATCTCTTTACTGTTATTTACAATCCAATAATAAAATATTTAACTTGTTAAAATTGTTTTAAATAAAAAAAGAATAATAAAAAAACAAAGAAGCAGCAAAAAGAAAAATATTACTGTTATAAAGTATAATTTTTTTATTGATTTAAGAAAATAAATAAAAAAAAACACAAAAAAATATATATTTTTTAACAATTGTTTTAATAAAATTGAACAAATTTTTTGTTAATATTTAATTAAGTTAAAGAATGTCAATGTTCTAGAATTAAATGCTGGATTAGCAGATGTTCGAATCTAAATATAGATGCTTCAAGAAATTTATAAAATTCCCAGTTGCTTTGCACAGTTTTCTAAAGAAACTGAATGGACTTAATAGAAACCGATTGACTGAGAATCACATTCAGAATCAACATCCTACTTCAACTTAGTTACGAATCCGATCTAAAACAAAAAATTTAAATGTGATTTGCGACATTTCCCTTCAAAAAATTAAATACCAAAAAAGAAGCCCTTTGAGTCTAGATTATGGACACAAATATTTCTACTGGAAAGAAAGGAATATGTTATTATCAAAGTTCTCCTCCTCTACATCACTTATAGAGGGTGATTAACTAAGCAAATTATCTTTCTGCTACAGCAACTTTGAGGATGTAGTGAAAACATATTCAGTATAATTAAGATTTTTATACTTGAAAAGTTTTCCGCCAGATTTTACAAAATCGGTCTATAAATTCTAACAAAAAAATGTTTGCATTATGTTATTTTTCGAGAGTGATTTAAGCCAATACATTTCATCCGAAAAAAATTCTACGAAGTTCGGTTCAAAATTTTTTCATGTCCTAATAATGTGGTCTATTATAATACAGTTGGTCTTAATCCTGTAATTCCTGAGATTTAAAATATTTTCCATGATTTAATAACGAAAGTTTTGAAAAAAAAAAAAATTGAAGAACCCTTTTAACATAAAACCCTATTCCGTGTGAGTTATAACCGAAAATGTCCCGAGTATTGTCATAATATTTTTAACCATAAAATCGTTTATTGGGTCAAATTAATTAGGTGCACTAAAGAATGTTAGAAAAATAATTGTACCGACTTTTATAGGCTTAAAACCATCTTCCGCGAAGGACATTTTATTTTATCTAGAAAAATCATGGATTCAGCAAATCTAATTTTGGAAATTTTCAGAAAATTATATTCGACCTATATGACACTGATTTTGGGAAGTATCAAAATTTTGAATATTTTGGCCAATAATTTTCTCTTATTGATCCGATTTTAATTATTTGTTGTACGAATATAGAACTTAATAGTTGTATGTTATGGTTAAATGTTGTCCAAATCCAGTTACATTCTGTCGAAAAATTTACAAAAGTTCTTTCCGATATTTTCAACTATTTTGCTAATGGACCAATGTAGTTAGTTTTAAATAGCAAACTGCTGAGGTCAATAATAAGCAATTGGCCAAATTTTATTGAATTCGGACAATTTTTCTAGAGGTGAGAATTTTTATATACCGTTATAGGTTATAAACCGATATCCAAGAGAAAATTTCTTTTTTATAAGGGAAAACACAATCACGTTGAAGTGTAGAAACATCGAGTATTATGGTGGAAACACCCCTTATGATTTTTGCCAGATATTAAAAAGTTAATCACTTTTTAGAAGCAAAAAAAAAAAAAAAAAAAAAAAAAAAACAACATTTTTAAGAAAAAAATAAATTAATTTCTAAAATTTCAATTAAAATCATATTGCGAAATTAATCATATTTAGTTTCACATATTTTGTGAAATAGACTTAAATATGCGATTCATATTTCTTTTTATATCCTCCATCAACACAAGTGGTGAAGCGGGTTTATTAGCTTAGTCATATATATTTTTGTATATATATTTTTGCCTCTAATCAAAATCTGAGTCGATTTAGCTATGTCTGTGTGTTGTTGGTACGCTCACGTTCACAATAATTAACAGAGCTTAATGAAATTTGGCCTGAATGTTTGGTATAGTCCAGAGAAGTCTTCTATCTAAAACCAAAAAAATCGGTTCAGTATATAAAAAGATATAGACCGATATCTAAGCCAACCTCTAAGTTCAAGCAAAAAATTTGTCAATTAAAAATCGACAAATAAGAATGAATTTTTGACATAATATTAATATATATGATATTCCGTTTGCAACGATAAGAAGGAATCATTCATATTGTATATATAGATTCTGCATCAAATCAAAATCCGAATCGATTTTTATATAATCATCTTGCTGTATGTTGTTGGAACGTAAATATTGTCTAAGTATTTGTTATTGTCCTGAGAAGTTTCCTATTTAAAATCAGCCGAATAGATTCAGTTTATTAGAAAATATAGACCGATATCTGATATCCAGTTTCAAGTGAAGGACTTTTGTTAAATTTTCAATTGTTATTCGACAGCTTAGAAGAGAATTTCGTCATAATATTAAGTTACATGTACTTCATTACCATTATCAAAAATTATCAAAATCGGTGCAGTTAAAAAAAAAGTTATAGACAAAAATATAATTAATGTTATGACTCATTAGGTGTTTCTGTCTTATATTTAAAAAAAAGCTTTTATATATTGTATATGTCTGTGAGTGTATATGTTAGTGTGTATGAATGTATTTTCTTTACATGCATTTGTGGTGGAGAGTATTAAAGATTCGGCATAGCCGAATGTAGCATTCTTAATTGTTATTATTCATATTTCTTTATTAATCTCTCCTTCTTTCTAATCTCGTGAATTAGAAATAAATAAAAAAAGAATCATCTAAACAACTAAAACATACGGAATGAATGAACATCATGATCATCTCAATGTTGATCTTTAAGAAACTTTGACCCTTTTGCATCTAAACAACAACGGCAGCAACAACAACTACAATTTGATAATAAGATTTTACATGAAAAAGAAAGAAACTAAAACGACTGAGAACTGAACGTTGTAATTTTTCTTTTTGTACATTTTTTTTGTAGAATCGAATCGAATCGAATCGCATAAATTATGTGTGTCAGTATGTTGTGTGTTACTAATTAATAAAAATAATTTTTATTTTTTCTATTTTTCATTTTTTTTCTTATTTTTTTTTTTTTTTGCATCTTTAATTAGAAAAAAATAATAAAACAAAAACATCAGAAAGAAACATACACAGACACACAGTCACAGACACATACAGACATACATTTACTGCATGTCTATTATCTCTCTTCTAAGTCATGGAAATTTTCAAGGTTACAAATTGTTGGAATTACATTAAGAAAATGTAAAAATAAGAAACAAAATATACAAAAACAAAACAATTTAAATACAACAACAAAACAACAACAAAAGCTTCTTTTCTATTGCACAAAATGTGCAAAATCCATAGAAAAATTTATTAAAATTCTAGAAAAATAAGAAGGAAAAAAATAAAAATAAAATTTATTTCTTTTCTTTGTTTTTGTTGTGAAAACCTTAACTCTTTTTCTCGTCTTTAAAGAGAATTTTGCAAATGAATTTAAGAGAAATACAGGAGGAAGATTAGTATTGAAGAGAAATATTTCATTTTGAAAATAAATGCATTTTTTTAGAAAAAATTAAGTTTTTTGTAATTTGATTTAAAATTACAAAAATGGATGAAATTGTAGATACAAAGTGTAATTTTAGATCTTAGATTTCCGAAGAAAAGGCAATCTTATGGAAATAAGTGAAATTTTTTGCAAAAAGTTCATTTTTTATAAAATAGTCCATTTTGCGAAAAAAGTGCATTAAGAGAATTAATTTTAGTATACAAGTGCAGTTTTTGGAAAAAGTGTCATTTTTGGAAAAAGCAGCACTTTTTTATTAAAAAAGGTGAAATTGCATTTATTGAAAAAGTACAAATTTTTAAATAAGTGCATCCATTTTTGTTAAAAAAAATTACATTTTGTTCAAAATTAATTTTTTTTTGAAAAAGTGCAATTTTTAGTAAAATAAAGTGCTTCTTTTTGTAAAATGGTGTTGCTTTTTGTGAAAAAGTGAAATTTTTGTAAAAAAATACAATTTTTACAAGTACAATTTTTGTAAAAGAGTTCACCCCATTTTGTGTAAATCTTCTGTAAAAAGTGTGTTTTCGTGAAAATATGTATTTTTTGTTAAAAAGTGCAACTTTTTGTGAAAAAGGTGCATTTTTTTTTAAATAATAATTTTTAATATTGAAAATGTAATTTTTGGGCAAATATTTAATGCAAAATTAAGTTTTTTTTATGAAAATGCATTTTTCAGTGAAAAATGAATATTTTTAGTGAGAAATTAAATTTTTATAAAAAATTATAATTTTTAATGGAAAATGAAATTTTTGGTGAAATATGCAACTTTTAATGAAAAATTAAATTTTTAGTGAAAAATTAATTAGTTAAAAATGCATTTTTTACTGAAGAATGCAATTTTTAGTGAAAAATGTAATTTTTAGTGAAAAATGAAATTTTTAGTGAAAAATGCAATTTTTAGTGAAAAATGCAATTTTTAGTGAAAAATGCAATTTTTAGTGAAAAATGCAATTTTTAGTGAAAAATGCAATTTTTAGTGAAAAATGCAATTTTTAGTGAAAAATGCAATTTTTAGTGAAAAATGTAATTTTTAGTGCAAAATGCAATTTTTAGCGCAAAATGCAATTTTTAGTGCAAAATGCAATTTTTAGTGAAAAATGCAATTTTTAGTGAAAAATGCAATATTTAGTGAAAAATGCAATATTTAGTTCAAAATGCAATTTTTAGTGCAAAATGCAATTTTTAGCGCAAAATGCAATTTTTAGTGCAAAATGCAATTTTTAGTGAAAAATGCAATTTTTAGTGAAAAATGCAATTTTTAGTGAAAAATGCAATTTTTAGTGAAAAATGCAATTTTTAGTAAAAAATGCAATTTTTAGTGAAAAATGCAATTTTTAGTGAAAAATGCAATTTTTAGAGAAAAATTCAATTTTTAGTGAAAATTAATTTTTTTGTGAAAAATGAAATTTTAAGTGAAAAAGGCATTTTTTTGTAAAAAAATTTATCTGTGTGCTCCAACAGAACCTAAAGCATTTCGTTTGCGGTCTGTCGCCTGCAGTTTTAATTCTAATTGAAAATCACAAAATATTCTTAAAATTACAAGAAAACATTTAAATGCAACGACTGTGCAAAATGTTAAGAGAAACACGATAAAAAAAATTTTGATGATCGTAAATTACGACAACGCCTTTGCATTGTTGTAGCAACATCAACAGCAGCAACAGCAAAAAAGTTCAGCTACTGTTTTCCAATGATTTCTATTTTAATAGTTTGGAGAAAATTATTTAAAATTATCACCGGGTAATGAAGGGGAAAGGGATCTGACGAAATGAATATAATTTTAAGTTGGTTACAAACACAAAAACTATATAGATCACATTATAGAGAGAGAGAGTGATAGAGAGGAATAGAGTAAAAGTTAAGATGGTTGAACTGACTTCCTGACTGACTGACAGACTGAATTATTTGTTTGAAAAACTTTGAATTGTTGTTGCTCGCTTTTGCTTAATTTTGTGGCCTTTAAGTTTCTTATGGACATTTTAAGGTTTTCTTTACAGTTTAAGCTTTTTTGCTGTTTGTTGCTGTTGTAATCAGTTGAGAAAATAACAATAATAAAAATAAAAAATGATTTAGAGAACAAATGAGAAAAATTAAATGGAAACAAATACAGTCATTGTTTAGAAAAAAAGTTGGATGGATTTAAGTGTTTATTTTGAAAATAATAAAAATTTATATGGAGAAACAAAAAAAATATGTGAAAACACGCGAATGTTAAATGAAAAACTTTTTTCTCTTTTCGAGGTTAAATTTTAATAGATTTAAGCGAAAACTTTTAAAAGTTCGGAAATATTAAAAAACTAGTTTATTAGATGAGAAGTCAATATGAAATTGAGGTAAATTAGTGATTTTTAGGCAAACGTTCTTTAAATAAGTTTCACCAATTTCGCTTCGATAACTTATTCATCCGCATCAACATATCTTTACGTAAGTGAATGAGTTCAAATTAAAAAAATTATGTTCGAGGAAGTGATTTTTCACTTTTTATATTCCCCATAATATTTGCAGTATATCTGTCCTTCAAGCAATAGTCGGCTATGCCGAATCCATCATACCCCTACCACTATCAGTTTAGAAATATTTGAAGGAACTTTTTAAAAATTCCACTTGATTTTTACTTAAATTTCTCAGTCTATAAAATTTTATAAAACGGTTTCAGAGATTCGCTTGTAAGAGTGATGCTACTCCCACCACTATCCGTAAATTTTGAATTGACGTTTAAGGAGTTGTCCCAGATATTGTCTATAACTGTATTTTTACTAAAGCTGTTTTATCCGTTTTAAAAAGAACATTTCTTAGGACATAAAAAAATACTTAAGCCGAATTTTATTGAGCTCTTTCCGTTAATGGGGATGTGACTGTTCTGCGATCTTTAATAATGCTTTCTTGACATTAAAGACGGAACGACAATGGTTATTTTAACCTCATCACCATTGTGGTGGTGGAAGGTATAAAAAGAGAAATTTAATAACTCTCTCTGCGATTTATTGCAATTTTTTTCTTTTGTTTTGGAGAAAACCTCTCCTCAAGGTCCTATCGGCTCTACATTTTTTCAGCGATGAAGTTTTTAAAGAAATTGTTTGGGACTAAATTTAAGAACTTCACTGTAACAGTTTAACAGATACTTTATAGTTCTTATTTGCTTTCCATGTGGCTTTCTTTCTGGCCCCATCCCCCTTACATTTCATCCAGTAAAACTATTCCATGTAACTTTTCCAGTAAATAAATCATTTAAGAAAGTGAATGGAAGTAAAATGTAAAATTTTCACTGTAGTAGTGCTATAGTCCTTTCCGCTCTATATATTTTCCAGTAAATCATTGTTCAAGAGATTACTGGGTCTAAATTTAGAAACTTCTATAATTATTGGACAGTTACTTTTGGATGCGATCAAATAAAAATAGAGAACAAAATTAAATGCGTTTATAGGAATATGTATCAGTGTATTCCGATTATCTTCCCCCAACTGCCGAATGCCAAATCGAAAACTAAAAGTTGCATTCGCAAATTTCACAATAATTTTGTGTGGTTTTTTTTTTCGAAATATGAAGAATATTAATGGGGACCAATAATTTTTGAGATTCAGATTAAAAACTTTCCAATTTTGAACTGAAATCTGTTGACGAATTTAAAGATTGAGCGTTAGCGATTTTCAGCAGTTATTAATTTGATCTCTATGAAAAGATCTTAGCAAATTATATATATTTCAAAAGGACTCAGTAAATAGTGACAGCTACAATGACATTTCTCTGGAAGGTGAAATATGAAAAACAAATTAATCTAATCGAACCATTCATGTATTTCAAGTTTATACAAACATATAGTTACACATATCATTACATATACAGATACATTTATCGGTATCTGTTTAAATAACTATTTTGATCTTTCGGTCTGTCTCTATATCTGTCTATACAAGAACAATTATGGTCGCATGAATTACTGCTACTTACATATGAAATGAACGTTCATACAAACGTAAGTAATGATGACCATTTATGTTACAAATTGTTAGTAATTCTGTTTTTTTTTTTTTTCAATTATTTTTATTTATTTATTTTTATGTTTTATGTTGACTTGTAGGTGAAGGTCAACACCAACCCACTAAGCAAACAAACAAACAACCAAACAAACAATCGTACAAAATGAAATGAATGACTGACTGATTGACAGTTAGTTAGAGCCAACTAACTAACCAACCAAGCGACACACACACAAACACTCTATATATTTATATATGTATGTGTATAAACATTTATTTACAACATTTTTTTTTTGTGTTGAAACATGTGACTGAAATGCTAATTTTCTTTGAAATTATAGAAAATATACATTTTTTAATGAACATGAACATAAAAAGAAAAAAATATTTCTTTTTCTTAATACTGAACCCGGAGTATTTTAAAATTAAAAAAAAAATAATAAATTGTGGGATTTTTTTCTTACTTTGAATTTTATTCTTTATCACGAAATGAAAATGAAACCACTCTTTTGAGAAATCGGCAAACAGAAAAAAAATCCCCTTCAAAAGTTGTCATCAGACTCAATATAACCTTCTTGGAATATTATGAGTATTTATGTTTGAAAAAATCACTTACGATTTTATTTCTTAAATAAATTTAATGGGGACGTCCAAAGGCTTTAGAAGCGAACAAGTGAGAATGCTTAACATCGATGCATATGCCTAAGAACGCATTTAATTTTAAGATCACATATCACTGAAGGGGTTACACCCACTTTCTGAGTCGATTTAACATTGTACATTCGTCTGTCTATCTGTCTGTCTGTCCGGCTGGTTGTCCATGTAAACGTTGAGAACACTCTACGGGTCGCAATTTTTAAAATATCTCAATGAAATTTGCTACATGTTATTACTTTGCCCTAAGGACTAAGCCTATTGAAATTGGCCATGCTCGGACCAATATTTCAGGAACCTCCCATACAAATGTTTTTAGGAATTGAGTTTAATGTTATAAAAGTCCTAATACAAATTTTGTTTTATAATATTCTCAAGCGATGTGTCATAAATTCTATGGTCCGTCTATTATTTCTTGTAGGTCTCATGCAAACCCCCTTCCAAATATCACATTTAAGGGCAAAAATATCATATATGTGTTGGTATTGTAATAAAATGTGTTTAAATTAAAATAATCTTAAGCAAAAATTGATGTGCAAAATTATACGAGGGTCAATTCATAATTTCTTGAAGCTTCCATATAACAACCACACATGAAAACATAAAATGGGAGAAGCTAAAGTGTAAGACAAAGTTAAAAAAAACAGCATAATCAAAAATCGTCTTCAATTCAGACAAAAATATATGAAATGGGCAGAGGAGTAGAAAAATTGTAATTTTCTATGAGGAACGATTTGAGATGAAACGGTGTTATGGTTTGGACAGCATTTTCTGCAGTTAGCAAATCCAAAGAATGTTTTGGTGCAAGAGAAACGAATCAAATAGACGATGCTCTCACTTCTATGGATAAAGATTGTATATTTCAGCAAAATAATGCTGCGTTACATGTTTCAAAGCAGTCTTAATCATGGCTTAATGAAAATAGTATACCTCTGTTGGACTGACCGGCCTACAGCAGAACAAAACGTATAGTTTATTCAAATAATGTTCAAAATGAAAGCATATTGACTTTGACAGAGCTAAAACTAAGAAAAAGCAAGTTTTGGGAGGAAATAGATTTCGATCCCCTTAAAGAAATTAGTGGAATCAATGCCAGACTGTATTTTTGAGATAATCTACAGTCATTACCCATCCACCCATTATTTTTAAGATTTATTAAGGTATTTTTAGGGAAAATACCTTTAAAACTGGCAGTTAAACTCTAAAGTTAAGTAAAAAATAATTAAATATTATTTGCCCTCTAAATTATATTTTTTTCTAATGCGCATTTATAGAAATAGGCACCAGTGTATAAAAATGATTCAACTTTTTTTTCATTTAAATATTTCTTAAACTGTTATATTTATGTTACATTATTTTGCAATCGAACCCAAATTAACAAAAATTATTTTTTTTTTTAATCCTAAACGAGGTGACCAACTTTGGAAATCCACTTTCCGACGCCAGGACCTACTAGAAACTTGTTCTTCTCCAAATCAATTGAAAAATACCTCAAGAATATCTCTTGGTTAAAAAAATATTCAATAGATCTGATGTTACAGAATTATATCGTTTTGATACTCCTGTTCTATCTAACTATAGTATGGACTTTAGTACAGATTATGGACTGTAGTATCAAATATAGATAAGATTTAGTTTCATTTACAGCTAAATGTAGCCTTTATAGTTTATATTAAGTATAATATGTCTTTATTCTTGATTATTGTCAGACTTTTGCCTCAACTACAAAAGGACTTTTGTCACGACAATTGATGGATCTTATATCTCAACTGTAGATGGTTTTAAGTCCCGGTTATAAATGGACTTTAGTATCGAAAACAGATTGTCTATAGATTCAACAATAATTATTACTTTATAGTTAAAACTATTCGATAAACCACTACAGATGGTTTATGTCTTGACTATAAATAGCCTTTTGTCTATACTAAAAAGAGTTTTAATCTCTATAGTTACGATAATAAATGGTCTTAAATCTCGACTGTAGAAAGATTTTAGTTTGGAGTACATGTAGACTATAGTTTCGATTACAAAGGAATTTTCCCGTGCCAATATTATGTCTCGTCTTTAGATGGTCTTTTGTACTGACTGTAGATTAAATATAATATCGACTATAGATTGACTATAGTGCCAGCTATATCTCGACTGAGACTTAGGTCTCGATTATGTATAGACTTCAGTTTCAACTGAGGACAGTTGATAGGTAATTAACAGTAGAAACATTGTAGTTTCTACTTATAGGTTGGCTACAATCTCGACTGTCTATATATAGATGGACTTGTCTAAAAGCTTCGGTCATTTAATAGGCCATAGATTTGTTAGCTAATTGATAGACTACAATCTTGAATATATATTCCACAAATGGGGTCTAACGACTAAAGCCTAATCAGAAGACACCAAACAAATGACATTTGCGTGTTGGAAAACCAGAATATACAAAAAAAGTGTGGATGACGTTACGTCTTAAGAGGTAATTATCATCAGCTGGTACCTTCTTCAATAACCTTGGATATATATTTTTGTAAGATATAAAGCAAAAACCAAAAACAATATAGAACTATTTATCAGTTGATTTTGTTTTATTCTGTTTTTTTTTCTTCTTAAATTCAAAAATCCAAATCTTTGTTTTATTTCATTTTTGTTATGCGTCTTCTTTTTGTGATGACCAACCCCACCTACACACGCCAAAAAAGAAAAAATGTTTCAAATTATTGTTATTTTTTTCTCATTTTAACAACAACAAATTAATGGCATTAATTTTGGAATTGAAAGAGAAGAGGTTGAACGGTTCAGTTGTTTGGTTCGGTTTGATTGTGATTATGGTTTGGTTCGGTTCGGTTGGGTACCTGACTGACTAACTGACTGATTGTGTTCTTTTTTAAATTATTTATCCATTCAACGTTTGTTTGCACATGTCTTTTCTTTAATTTTATTATTTTCATTTATTTTTTATTTTTTCATCTTCATGTCTGAATTATTAATCCAGTGTGACCATAAATAAAAAAACTGCTGCTTTGGTATTAAAGTATTTGTACCCTACACCATCATAGGTGGTTTAGGTATTATGCGCTTATGTAAAAATTGTAATGGCAGGAACAGTTCGACTCAGAATCACTTTCTGACTCAATTTAATGATGTCCATCCGTCCGTCTGGCTGGCTGTCTATATAAACTTTACGAACCAAATGCAGGCCGCAGTTTGAAGTTGGCAACGATGGGTCCATTATTTTTCCTAACAGAATAGTTCCTTAGCCCATTCCGGCTCACAAATATAAAGCGATTTTAATGAACTTTGCTCAAATTGTCTTATGATATTTTAAAACGATATACGAGGATCGGTATACAGGAAAAATCCTTTTAGAATGCACCAGTGTTGCCAATTCTTGAGGAGCATTAGTGGCTAAATCCTTATAAAATAGTGGCTAAAAATTACTAAATAAAATATAAAATCTATAATAAATAATTGCGATAGGACCAGGAGGTGGGGTACTTCCCATACAATAGCAAATATTGATTATTGAATATCTAAAGTACTACAATGTCGGGAGTTCTCAAATTTGGTGCCAACAACTTTCTCAAGAAACTGAAGGAAGAATAACATCAGGGGAAGGAATATCGCCCATACAAAGTAATTTCTAAGGGTTCAACAAAAACGACAAAGAATATTGTTTTCCATGCAAATCGAAGAGTCTCAGCATCGTAGAATGGAAAAATTAATTGGAGAATGCAAAGCATTTGAAATTATTATCAACTGTTATTTCATAATTTCAGTCACTGTAGTTACCAGAGATTAATCAATGAAAAATATTTAATGGCGAAATTAAACTTTCGATAGAAAAACGAGACTGAAATTGACTAAATTGGCAACACTGGAACATATTAATCCCACATGGATGTTAGTACCATTATAATATGCTGCCATTTTAAGCCTTAATTGAAAAGATATACGAGGGTGGTTCACTCATTTTCTGTAGCAAACACTTATAACTAAAAATATGGTGTAGCGTACTGAATAATCCGGCATGACCGACTATAACGTCTAACTTGTTGTTTAATTTTTGTTTTTTATTTATTTCTTGAGAATAATTTGCATATTTAATGATTTTAACCAACAACATTTTTATGCATTTCGATCTTTATAATTCTTTAGATTCTTCTTCTTCTTTTATTATTATTATTTTGGTTGGACGTTTTTGTTGATTTTGATTTATAAATCGATTGGAATAATTATTCATTCAAATGGCGCCCATAACATTGTTCAACATGACACATCATCAATGATGACACTTTTAGTGTTGTTGTTGTATTTATTTTCAACAAATTTATTTCGGTTTAAAATCCAAAAGACAAAAAGGAGCGAATGATTAATTATATTAAAATAATTTATAACTTTTGTCTGATCATATGTTTATGTGATTAAATATTGATCAAAGATAATGATAATTTGTTAAATATTAATTGAATAATTATTAATAAATAAATAAATAAACAAATAAACGAAAAATCACCAAAAATTACCAGTCATAATGAATTCCAAATGAGTTTTGGCATCAAAAGTGACAGTAAATTATACAAAATATTAGATTTTGTTAAAATTAATTGACTGAATTATGTTTCTTTTTAAAATATTGACAAAATTTTTAAAAATTAGAATTCAACTTCTTTTCCAAGAAAAGAAAATTCACATATTCTAGTACACAGAAAGAGACTTTATTATGATGTATGATGACATTCCAAATCGATATATTTTGGTGATAATTCTGTAAGTTTTGAACCGTTAAAGACATTTTAATGAATTTTGACATGGTTAATGGTGAAGTATTTCGAGTTGATCTGGAGTAGTTCATAGGCCTATAAGATAAGTGGCATTATCGGTGAAGCTCCAAAGTTGTCCACCTCTGATATGTTGATTTCTTAAAATTCGCCAAAAATTCATTTATAAATTGAATCACAAGAAATTTTATACAAAGATGGTTCTCATTAATCTCTACAAAAAGTACATGTTATCTCTTATAATTTCAGAGATATTCAACACAAAATATATGTAACCCATTTTTACCCCTGTCATATTTTAGTCTTTTTTTAGGATTTTCTTAACAGTTCATCCCCAATAAAACTATTTCCTTGTTTAGGACCTTATCTTTACCTACACCACTGTAAGTCTTTGGGGTATTATGCGTTTGTGCAGATGTTTGTAACATCCAAAAAAATATATATACCATTCGCTTCAGATTCACTGTGTCGATTTAACGATGTCCATGTGTTCGCCCGTCTGTCCTGCTGGCTGTGAACAGTCTACAGCTGTCTCGATGAATTTTGGTAAAATTTATTATTTTGGTCTGTGGTCATATGTCTCAGGTACCTCCCATACAAATATTCCTCCCCGGAATTGGGATTTAATGTGATAAAGATCCTAAATATGATTTTTTTAAACAAAATTTATCACAAGTATGTCTTATGACATTCTAGAACAATGTGCCAAAATATGCGAGGGCCGGTCCATTATTCAAATATCACTTTTAAGGGCATAAATTCACATACACATTTGGTATTGCATTAATTATTGGTGTTATTAAGATAAATATAAAAAAAATCGATGTGCAAAGTTATACGAGGGTCGTTTTTTAATTTCTTAAAGCTCCAGAAAATATTAATTTTTAAAGTCATAAATTCAAAATAGACGTTACTGTTAAAATATTGTGCAGCACACTTAAGAATAAATCAGAAAAGCAAATTATACGAGGGTAGTTCGTTAATTTTTGGCAACTATCATTTTAAACTAATAATGTGGTGTAGGGTATTAGATAGTCGGGCTTGAACGACGACATATTTTACTTGTTTTTTATTGTTTCATAAAGAAATCTTAATGGAAATGCGCGTAAATTAATTTTGGACGATTTCGAGGCAAAGATCTTCCTGCAAGATCAATCTAAAATTGATCAATTTAATTTTCTTTTTTCAATTTTGTTAAGTTCTGAAATCGCAAATCGGGAATCATCTATAACTCTCAAAAATTATTTTTTTTCCGCACGGCCCTTGTGATCACTTAAATGAAAAAAGTCTAATTTTTTAAACATAATTTACACGGATTGAGATTTTGGGTATTTCCCTTTGGAAAAGTGGAACTCTTTTGATTCCCTGATTTGTTGACAAATTCGTATTCATTAATTTTAAAATTTATAATTTCATTTAATTTCATAGTCCATTTCAATTTAATTAAAGTTTAAAAATATTAATTTCCACTTTTTTCCAAAAACCGCGAAAATACGAAATTCGAAGTCACTTGATAACAAATTTTTGTCATCTAGTGACTTCTTGTTAAGGTTTTCATTAAATACTAATACTTTTTGTTAAAATCAAGAAATTCCAAGTTTATCACTCAAGTCATTTCCAATTAGTTTATGGTCCTTCAAACCAGCTGTCTGCTTTATAAATTATCTCAACAAATTCCACTCAAAACCTATAAATCTGATTAGATTATTACAAAACAATAAACACATACACACACACAACCACAAATTAAACTTAAATAAAAACAATAGAACTTTTTCTATACAAATTCTTTTCTAATTTCTTCTTGATTTCTGATTTCCATAACTTCCCCGTAGTGATAATTGCATGCAAAAACTCATTATCAATGATTATTGAACGATTCATGACAATAAATAAAGAACGACTGAATTGAAAAAAAAACGCAGAAAAAAATACAAAAATACCCGTTTCAATAGACAAAAGAATCTCGATTCTAAGCACGTTTTATCATACCGAAAGAAAAACTAAATACGAAAACAAACTGCTGCCCTGAATGAGTGACTGAGTGACAGAGTGACTGAATAACTAAATAAACTAAACACAGACTGCAAGACGGAATAATTCTTAAGAACAAACGAAATTAATGATTGAATGTGTCTTCAATGTCTAGTCAATAATCGATAATGAAAATAACAATAACAACAACAACAAATGCTAAGAACAAAAACAAATAGCAGCAGCTACTGGATAAATACTCATAGTTGGAGTCTAGAGTCGTCTCCCCCAAAGGAACATTTAAAGATAATAAAAGCGTAAAAGCGTTTAAGAACAACAAAAAATGTACAGAATTAAAAATACACTTCCCATATTTAGAGAAAATTTTCAATAAATCTACCATTTAGAGAAAATGTTCGATAAATCCCCCATTTAGAGAAAATGTTCGATAAATCTCCCATTTAGAGAAAATTTTCGATAAATCTCCCATTTAGAAAACATTTTCGATAAATCTCACATTTAGAGAAATTTTCGATAAATCTCACATTTAGAGAAAATTTTCGATAAATCTCACATTTAGAGAAAATTTTCGATAAATCTCACATTTAGAGAAAATGTTCGATAAATCCCCCATTTAGAGAAAATGTTCGATAAATCCCCCATTTAGAGAACATTTTTCGAATTAAATCTCCCAATTAGAGAACATTTTCGATAAATCTCCCATTTAGAGAATATTTTCGATAAATCTCCCATTTAGAGAACATTTTCGATAAATCTCCTATTTAGAGAACATTTTCGATAAATCTCCCATTTAGAGACATTTTCGATAAATCTCCCATTTAGAGAACATTTTCGATAAATCTCCCATTTAGAGAACATTTTCGATAAATCTCCCATTTAGAGAAAATTTCGATAAATCTCCCATTTAGAGAAATTTTCAATAAATCTCCCATTTTAGAGAACATTTTTCGATAAATCTCCCATTTAGAGAACATTTTCTCATACATTTAGAGAAAATTTTGATAAATTTCATACATTTAAGAAGGATTTTCGGTAAATTTTATTTTATAGACAATTTTCGATCATTTGTGTTACACATGAAATGACATCTTAAATAACTTCTTAACAAGTTGAAGAGTATAAAAAAATGTCTAAACGATAATTAAAATAACAATAAGATCATCTTTGTTATGGTGATTGGATAATGGATTTTGATGGCGTTGAATGTTTGTGTGATGAAGATGATGATTGGAATCAAACAAATGATGAATAGTAGCGACGTTACCGCGTCAATAATTAATATGCCATGCAAGAAATTATTATCTATTATATTTTTTATTTTATTAATAAAGAAAACGACTTGAGTATTTAAAGCTCAGATCACATTTTATTTGTATGAAAAAAAAAACAACAACACACACCCAATAAATAGTAAATATATGAAGAAGAAGCAGAATAACAACAAAAGCTAATAAAACTGAAGAATTAAAAAATTGTGCATGCGGATTACGGATTGCAGAATTGCAATTTGCCAAATGCATAAATTAAATTTAAATATATTTATTTATTTTGTTGTTGTTGTATTTTTATTATTTTTTACTTAATGTTTTTGTTTAAATACATCTCCTTATAATTATTCTCCTAAAAGATTTATAAGAATTATTATTATACACATACCTTATTTAAACGACAGTCGGTCATAAAAAGAAGTCTTGAAAACACAATAAGATTTATTGTTAATCTATAGATACATACATACACACGCACACACCACTTAAGCATACACAGATACATGCATGTGTTTTGATTTATAACGACAAAACAACAATTTCAAAAATGATTTCTTCAACAATTTAAAGCCAAAACATTGATCACATCGGCATACGTTATGTTATGTTAATGTTATTTATAATTGTTGTTGTCGTCTTTTTTTTAACTTCATTATAAATATATTTCAATTTATATTTTTCATACCTTAACAACTGCATATTTATACTTCTTATTCAAAAAAAGAGGCCCCCATCACTTATCTACTCACTCTTCCACACACGACAAAGCCAACAAATCTCCCAAGTGTTGTTCAGCCGCCGTTTAAATAATATGAAAATGTTTTTTTTGTATTATTAACTCGTGGTCTGTTGCCACATAAAACCCAACTATTCGGACACATCATCAACACCATCATCATTGTCATCATCACGAGTCCAGTTAATCATCGATAAATGATTAACGAGACAGGGAAATTCATCAAAATAACCACAAATAATATTAATTCCAATATTTATGACATTATGGGCAAAAATAATTATAAAAGTGGGAAATAAACAACGAATTCGAATTTATTCAATTTAAGGAGTTAATAAAAAATGACAGAAACTTTTTATATTATCTAAATAAGACATCTCTCAAAAAGATGATCTAAATAGCAGATTAATCGCAAATGTTCTCTAAATAGGAGATTTATCGAAAATCTTCTCTAAATGAGAGATTTTATCGAAAATTTTCTCTAAATGAGGATTTATCGAAAATTTTCTCTAAATGAGAGATTTATCGAAAATTTTCTCTAAATGAGAGATTTATTCGAAAATTTTCTCTAAATGGGAGATTTATCGACAATCTTCTCTAAATGGGAGATTTATCGACAATCTTCTCTAAATGGGGAGATTTATCGAAAATCTTCTCTAAATGGGAGATTTATCGAAAATTTTCTCTAAATGGGAGATTTATCGAAAATCTGCTCTAAATGAGAGATTTTATCGAAAATCTTCTCTAAATGGGAGATTTATCGAAAATCTTTCTCTAAATGGGAGATTTATCGAAAATCTGCTCTAAATGGGAGATTTATCGAAAATCTGCTCTAAATGGGAGATTTATCGAAAATCTGCTCTAAATGGGAGATTTATCGAAAATCTGCTCTAAATGGGAGATTTATCGAAAATCTGCTCTAAATGGGAGATTTATCGAAAATCTGCTCTAAATGGGAGATTTATCGAAAATTCTGCTCTAAATGGGAGATTTATCGAAAATTTTCTCTAAATAGGAGATTTATCGAAAATTTTCTCTAAATGGGAGATTTTATCGAAACTTTTCTCTAAATGGGAGATGATTTATCGAAAATTTTTCTCTAAATGGGAGATTTATCGAAAATTTTCTCTAAATAGAAAATTTATTGCAATTTTGAAACTTCCCGTTTCGGTAACAACAACATGTCACCAATATTCCTGTTGTTGTGAATTATTTTTTTTTTTTAATTAAATAATTCAGTATATTTTCTCATTTCGTAACAAACAATTTAATTCCATTCAATTCAATTATGTCAGTATTTACCTCCCCTTTCGGATATTAAAACGTATTTTAATTTTTTTAACATTTATTATGACACATATTGTTGCTGTTGCTTCATTATTTTTATATTGTCACAAAAAAACAATAACAACAATCATAAACATGATTGACGATTA
>PYHX02000157.1:0-30649 GCA_004302925.2 Cochliomyia hominivorax | reverse complement strand
TTTACAAGATCCACTCGTTAAATATTTGACAAATCATAATCAAATGATCCAATATTCCTGAAATATTAGCTTCATAAGAATTTACATATATTTTAACATAAAACAAGATCCAACGATATGCTTTAAAAGCCAAACTGTTGACTTAAAGAAGATAAGGAAAATTATTTTTTAAATTTCTCGCCTTCTTGCCGTTAACTGTTAGTTTTATCTTAGTCAGAAGAATCAAGGGTAAAACCGTCTGTTTCAACCATGGTTTTCCAAATAGCTTTAGACGGTCAAATATTGCACAGCTTAAAATTGGACCCAGTTTTGTATTGATAAAACATTGGGCTCCTTCAAAATCGAATATGCTGGTCCTCTTTCGTTGATTACACTTCAATCGAATCAATTGTCTTCAGTGTAAATCTCCTCGTATGACTCTATTGCCAGGACTCTCTTTAACTGATATGTAAAAATCAGGTAAAAATGATCGTGGAGCACTCATCACTCCACCATCATTTTTACCCTCCACCACCAGCGGTGAAGTGGTTATATTAACTTTGTCATTCCATATATAACGCTAAGAAGGAATCATTGAACCCATAATGTATATTTATTTTCAAATCAAAATCTGAGTCGATTTTGCTATGTCCGTCTGTCTCTCTATTGTTGACACGCTCATATCATATATATATATGAACTTCATACTATTCCAAAATCGAATCGGTTCAGTAGAAAAAAATTATGGCCAAAATTATACTGATTTTATGACGTTTGTGAGTGTATGTGTGTATGTATTTTTAAATCTACGGAACCTAGCGTTTTCAACTTCACACGAATTTGTGGTGGAGGGTATTGAAGATTTTGCATAGCTGAATATAGCATTCTAACTAGTTTTATTTTGCGCATTTTAAAGTAAGCTTCTACCTACTGTCGATAACTTTTGGAAAACGTTTTCTTCTTAGGGTTAAGTAAACTCCAAAAATATATATATTCCACCATTATTGGTCAAAACAATATATATGCAAATCAGTTTCGTACAATGAGTTTTTAACATGACAAGGGTAAGAAGGACGAGCAATTGCAAAAAAAATGAAAGAAATTCCATCTAAGAAGCCACCATTGCATAACAAATAAAGTAGTTCTTATTTACTGAGTCATTCACTCCATATTTTTTCTCTCTGCAGTTCCACTATAGAAACCGTGAATGCATTTTATGGCTGAGAAGATATAATAAAATGCACTAGTTGATGTATATACATTTCTTGCTTACAAATACACATAAACTCCTACACAAATACTTACTTATTTAATAAACATCAACATTAATAAAAATAAATTATAACAATAACTATAATGCAACTAATATTAGTGGCAAAAAATATTACAAAGCATTTTTGCAACATTTTTTTAAGGAATGAAAAGAAGGAACTCCGAAGGGAAAATTAAATGACTTTAAATAACTGACAACTGTATTTTTTGGTACGAGTTTTCTGTTTCGTGTATGTTTGTGTGTTTGTGTTAGTCTGCAACCAAATGAAGTAGAATTTATAGTTTGATTTTCTTCTTTCTGTTCAGCTGAAATAAGTGCAATTTAAGCAAACATTAGAAGTTTATCACACCTACAATGACACTAAAACCATTAAAGGAGAAAAAATAAATAATATAAGAATGAGTCACAATTCGTTGCCTTCTCTAGTGTGAAAGTATTTGCTTATTTCCGGTATAACAGTTAGAGTAGTTGTATTTATCACTGTAGATATTGCAGTGGTGTATTTATTTCGAGTCTTTCTTCTTATGGAAGGGTACTTTTTGAGATCTGTTAATTATAAGTTTGCTTCCAATTATTGGAGTCGCGATTGGATGAAATTGTTGAACGAATTGTAAATATTTTGTGAAACGGATGATGTATATCGTATGATTCTTGGTCATTCAGAACGATACGGTCAATATAGAAACTGCATTGAAATAATTGTTCTCTCCCAAACACAGTCGCGCAGTACTACCGAACTCAGTGGACAATGGAGAGCATTAAAAGAATCCCGAAACGGAATTTATTTTAAGAGTGTCATTCACAGTACACATATGCCCATGACTACGAAATCTTCACACGTTGCACTGAGTACGGTCTGATATATTCTGAAATTATTTTTAAGAAACTCCAATTGTATTGAATTTAGAATAACTTTTCCCAAAGCCTTACATTTCTTACCATCCCCAATTTTCTTGATGCCGTATGGTAGTCCAGTTTTGTTAAATAGGTGATGTCTATTGCGTGATTCTTTTTCAAGTTTCTGAGAATGACGTGTAAAGAAGCCATGTAAGGGTTAGGAACTTGCACTTTCTTTAATGTGCTCAGTTTCACTTCTAGGAGAGCAGTTTGAATATGCTGAACTTAGAATGCCTTTTCTATTCTCCGATATAGTTAACATATAAGAAATATATAGTTAACATATAAGAAAAGTCGTATTATCAGTACATAGAACTTTTGATTTTCTTCAAGTTAATAAAAGGCAAATACAAAACGTAAACTGATTCTCTTGGGTTGTAGCTCTGTATAGCCTTTATATCGTGTTTTATAAAAAGTATCAACTCTAGAATCCTTGGCTTCTCTGTTAATGTCAACAATAAGAATTACAATCAGAATGTTTCTGCACTTCTCAAAGTTTGCTATTCTCAGTGAAGACTGTTGAAGTTGTAATAAAATCCAGTCGAAATTGTATTTCATTGTGTTTCTTAACCTTTGCTTTCTTATGTAGAAGATATCGTTCTGATGAATTCGTTAAATAATTAGAATTCCCATGACCTTGCACATTCAAAAGATAAATTAACACAGAAGAGACTCTCATTTTTCTAATCTTATCTTTAAACAGAGAAGACCAGTGAGTTACTTGTATTATTTATGTTGGTTTATAATTTTAGAGCTGTTATTCAGTTTTGGCATCATGGCGGCCGTTTCGTTTAGCTTAAGTCATATTCAAATATTTGGCTCTAATTTATGTCTTAGAGATCTGAGAACCAGTAATTTTTTTTAATTCAGATGAAAAAATTCATCTAGAAAAAGAGCTTCTTGGATTGACTAGGTTGACGATTCCTTGATTTTTCTATATAAATAATTCTTTGGAAAATGACCTCTGAAATCTGATCAGAAGATGCGAGTCTCTGAAGTTTCAGTTTGTAGTCTTAAATTTAGTACTTTTTCAACCAAAATAGCTCTTATTACTTTTTTTCCTCTGTCTCTGTCAGTATTCACTTAGATTTTGTGGAAAGCGCAGTACATTGGCATTTTTAACTTGTTGCCAATATCATTTTTCACCTTAATTTAAACACTCATACACAGACATTAAATACTTTTATACAGTTAAATGGTAGCAGTTGTACTATTTTCATTTCCTTCATTATATTAAAGGTGTTCAAAATAAGTAAATAAAAGATTGATTTTCATTACTGAAGTCTAGAAAATATGAATTTTAAACTTCCCCTCTATTCTATGTTTTTTTTTTTTTTTTTTTTTGAAAAATTTTTCTTTGGACCCTCCTTAATATCCCAAAACACACACACACACACACACACACTTTTGAACAAAATTTATAATGTTTTTTCAATGATTTCTCTCTTTTTTATGTGCAGTTGTTATTGTTGGTTTCATTTAGTATGACCGTAGTAGAGGTTAAGTCAGTAACCACAGGCAACTGTATTGAAATTTGCAATGGCATCATTATATTGTTTGCCACCGGAGAAGTGCATTTGTCGCATTGCATCAGAGAGTCTGTATATAACCGACAATATAACCAAACTAACACTTACAAACAGACACACACATATACACAAAACCAAGTAGCCAGTTAGGCAACCAACCAAACCAACTAGTCCAATCGTCCAACAAATTCAAGCTGACAGCCAAACCCAACTAACTATTGGGGACTTAAAGCACCTGGCAGCGTGAAAACCATTTATCATTTCCTTAGTTTCTTTTTTAATTTTTTTTTGCTGTTCGTTATGTTCTCTCTTCTTCAATTTAGTTCCTATTTTTTATTTTCATGCAGTTCCTGTCCTTATTCCTAGTTTGTTTCCCATTTTTTTCTGTTTTGTGTCCTAACAGGTGGACATGATAAGAGGATTTGGTACGCTCAACTTGAATTTATATATGTATGAAAAAATGTTCTATATTGAAATAGAGTAGAAGAAGAAGGAATGAAATGCCAAGAATGAAAGAGAAAAAATGGAAGACTGTTGGTCTTCTAATTGACAACTTGAAAGTTCTTTTTATGGTTTTTGAGGTCAAATATTAAGGTTTTAAATTTTGTTCACAAAAAAAGACAAAAAAAAAATTTGTTAGAATTTAAGAAAATTCATAATGAAAATGTAATAAATTTAGATAATGTTTCATGCTTTTTTTAAAATCTTTTTTAAAAACCACAATGTATTTTTAATAAAATTAAATTAAATAGAATTTTCTATTTTAATTTTTATTGCGTGTTTAATTAATAAAATATGAATTTAATTTGAAATTTACATAATTTTATTAATTTCAAATGTCAATTTGTTATTTAATAATTCTAGAAGAATAAAATAATTGTTTGAAAATAATTTAATAATAATTTATATTCAAATATTAATATTTCTTTCGACAGATTGTTATATAATTGTAATAATATGTGATCTGAATATATTTTTCTTTCATTACTTCACTTCACTCAAGTTGACATTTTAGTATTTGGTATTTTAAGAAAATCTATAGTTTATATCGTATGAATATTATAATCAATTTTAAGTCACTTTGTTAGCTTGTTAGTCAATAACTTAGTCACTCGTTTTGATTAATTAAAATTATTATTTTGTGCTCTTTTCTGTAAGTCTTATGGGAATTATGAACCCAGTAGAAAATAAACTCCGTAATATTTTTGTTGAACTAAAACTAGAAGTAAAACTGAACTAGAAATAAATTAGAATTGAACTGGAACTGAACTAGAACTTAACTAGAACTGAACCAGAGCGGAACTAGAACCAGAACTAAACTAGACCCAGAACTAAACTAGAACTAAACTAATTGAACTTGAACTGAACCAATTGAACTAGAACTAAACTAATCGAACTACAACTGAACTAGAACTGAACTAGAACTGAACTAGAACTGAACTAAAAATAAACTACTAAACCTAAACTAGAACTTAATAAGAACTGAACCAGAACTTAACTAGAACTGAACTAGAACTGAACCAGAACTGAACTAAAACTCAATTAGGACTGAACTAGAACTGAACTTGAATTGAACCAATACTGAACTAAAACTCAATTTGGACTGAACTAGAACTGAACTTGAATTGAACTAGAACTGAATTAGAACTGAATTAGTACTTAACTAGAACTGAACTAGAACTGAACCAGAACTGAACTAAAACTCAATTAGGACTGAACTAGAACTGAAGTAGAACTGAACTTGAATTGAAATAGAACTGAACAAGAACTGAACTTGAACTGAATTTTGACTTGGTACTATGGCCTAATGGTTCATCATGACAGTGTTTGCCTGCAAATTTCATAACCGATTGAAAATTTTTTGGAAAAAATAGCATCTGAAATTCTGACATCTCATTTTTCTCTGACTACGATTTGTTTTGATCAGTGCAGAAAGTCCTTACTGGAATACAGAAAATTTGAATACAAATTTGATTGATTCATACTTTACCAAACAATTTTTATTAAAAATCTGACACCAAAAACCATACGATATTGGAAAAGCCAAGAGATTTTAAAAGAGTTCCAAAGGTAGAAGAGCAGCACACTTAACTGAGTGATCTAAGTTTTTGAAGCATGAAATTAATACCAACAAAACATCAAATACGAAAAGTACCAAGCTTGATTAAAAGTATCAAATCGGTGCTTATATTTAAATAGATGTCCGTTTGTTTGTTTGTTAGTATCATCGTACTTTCTTTATTCAATATGAATTAAAAGAAATCGCAAAATTATACAACACGTGATCATGTAGAAAGTGTAGGCTTAACGAGAGCTTAATAGAAATCATTACTAGATTGGTGAGGTTCCTTTCTAGTTATTTTCACTTAAAACATTCGATAAAATTAATAAAATAATATTTTTTTTATCCAAAAGTATTTTTGTCAAAACATTTTCCATTGACTCTCATCTGTCAATTTTACATAATCGTGCACATCATTATGAAATATTCAACATAAAATGTAATTAAAATTTTTAATACTTTAATCTGTTTTATTATCAAATATCATGATTTATATTAATTAGTCCAGAAACCATATTCATACACACATACATACGTTTATGGGCATGAGCACATAATTCTAGATACTTTATTAGACATTCTATACTTCATGAATACCAATATATTGTATAGATTAAATTATGTAGACTAAATATACAGTGAGAGAAATATGAAGCGAAAATTTGAAAATTTATAAATCGACCATATTAAAAATATTTTCAGCAATTTCCTTAAAAGTGGTTGGTATCTGAAATAATCCCCTAAGTAGAATAATATCACTTATTTTAATAAGTCCTTATTACAAAGTTAACAATATATTTATTCCCAGTGTATAAATTATTAAGTACACAAAGTTTCATATTCATATATTTATATGTATAAGTGTATTTGAACATATGTGTATGTGTATATGTATAACTATGCTAAACATTTACACATGGGTCCTGTACTAAATATACATTTATAATAGACACATTCATTTATAAAATATACTTAATATTTGCAAAATACTAAACACCCAAAAATATACAAACACATACACACAATCAGATACATATGCACAACTACTTATGTATATCATATATAAAAACTACAGTAAACTCTCTTATGACCTAAAAGAAACTATCACACAATAAAAGCATTTTCAAGAACTTTAACTCTTCAACTTGTCGTTTACGAACAGCATTTCCTGTACTAAGAATTCTCATTTATAGTATGAGTAGTAAATATTTAGTGTATATGTTTTTGTGTGTTATGTTAAATGTATCTGTGTGTGCTTAAATTTGATAAACAGTTAAGCTTGTTTGTCAACAATACCATTTGGGAAGTATTTAACCATTAAATTTATGCAAATGTTTAGTATTCATTCATTTTTCTTCTTATTTTTTTTTGTTGTTGTTCTCGTTATTGTTGTAGCTGCTGTCATTTGTTGTAAAAAATAGGGTTAGATAAAGTTTTTGCTACATTATTATTAATATAGCAACAAATTTGAAAAATGTAAAATTGTTAAAAAAGTATTTGTTGATATTAATTTGTGTCATAAAATACTGATAAAAGTGAAAAGAGTGAATGAATAATAAATTGTTTTTTTTTTTTGTTGCTAAACAATTTTTTCTCATATTTTAAGGATAAACAATTTTATTTATTGAGACAAATATTTGTTTAACAAATTGTTGAACTTTAAATTAATTTTATATATGTATATTAGGGTGAGTCGAAAAGAAGTTGTGTCAGTTTTCAGAAATGCAAAAATATTTTTTAGCCACGCCCAAATTACAGCCCTTTTGTTGTTTTGTGTATAACAACTTCATCCTAAGTCCGATCGCAACAAATTATATATTTGATTTGAAAACTTTGATAGTTCTAGTACCTATTTCTGGTACTTCGAACCCTTCACTCCTAACGTCCAACTATTTAAAACAAATCTTTTTGTATAGGGACCGAGCCACCCTAATGTATATATTTATTAAATTTGAGACAATTTTCCATTTAAAGAAAATTTAGAAAATAAATTATTATTAAGAAAAAATCCAAGAACAATTTCTGTCTTCAAAGGAAATTAAAAACAAGTAAGAATGATAAATTCGTATATGCCGAGACTTCAACAACACCACCACAAAATAATTTCAAACACATACATACACACTCATACAAACTCTCACAACACCATATAGTTTATAAACGTTTTTCTAAAAAATTAACACAAAACTTAATGAGTCATGAAATTATTTATATTTTTGGATATAATTTTTTTCTACTGAATAGATTTTGAAGTGGCAATAAGGAATGGTTACTTAAAATTATGGCAAAAAATTAATCCAATTCCATAAAATTTTACATAAATAAAGGTTTTTTTTTCGAAAATTATCTTTGAATATATAATTTTTCGAAAATTTTTCATCAATAGAGGTTTTATTGAAAAATTTCCATAAATAGAGGATTTATCGATAATTTTTTCTACATAATGGATTTATTGAAAATGTTTTTTAAATAGAGTATTTGTCGAAAATTTTCCAAAAATAGAGTATTTATCGAAAATTTCCCACAAATGGAGTATTTATCGAAAATTTTCTTTAAGTAGATAATTTATCGAAAATTTTCTTTATGTAGAGGATTTATCGAAAACTCCCTCTCAAAATAAATTATTAATCAAAAATTTTCTCTCAATAGAGTATTATAGAAATAGAAAATTTTTCAAAAATTTTCTTTAAATATAGAATTTATCGAACATTTTTTCTAAATAGAGTATTTATCGAAAACTCTTTCTAAAATTACAGTATTTATCGAAAGTTTTTATAATTCGAAAATTTATCGAAAATTTTCTATAAATAGAGAATTTATCGAAATTTTTCTATGAATAGGGAATTTATCGAAAATTTTCTATAAATAGAGATTTTTTCGAAAATTTTCTAAAAGCAGAGAATTTATCGAAAATTTTCTATAAATAGATAATTAAACGAAAACTTTCTATAAATAAAGAATTTATTGAAAATTTTCTATAAATAGAGAATTTGTCGAAAATTTTCTATAAATAGAGAATTTGCCGAAAATTTTCTATAAATATAGAATTTGCCGAAAATTCTCTATAAATAGAGAATTTATCGAAAATTTTCTATAAATAGAGAATTTATCGAAGATTTTCTATATATAGAGAATTTATCGAAAATTTTCTATATATAGAGAATTTATCGAAAATTTTCTATAAATAGAGAATTTGTCGAAAATTTCTATAAATTTAGAATTTATCGAAAATCTTCTATATATAGAGAATTTGTAGAAAATTTTCCATATATAGAGAATTTGTCGAAAATTTTCTATATATAGAGAATTTATCGAAAATCTTCTATAAATAGATTTTTCGAAAATTTTTTCTATAAAGAGGAATTAACGACAATTTTTCATAAATAAAGGATAATTTGACATTTTATCGAAAATTTTTTAAAAACAGAAAATTTGTCGAATATTTTCTCTAAATAGAATACTTATCGAAAATTTTTGTTCTAAATTGAGATTTTATTGAACATTTTCTATAAATCAAGATTTTATCGTTAAGTTTCAAAAACGCGAATATTTATGCAAAAAGTAGTTTTTTGTAAATGGAGAATTTATTGAAAATTTTATCTAAAAGTAGATTTCATTCAAGGTTCGTCATTTATCGAAAATTATCATTCAATTTTTGATGTCTTGATAATTTTTATTAAATTCTTATCAAATAGAAAAAATTTCCAAAATTTTCGATTTAAATAAAATTTTCATGAAATTGTGCACTTGTAAGAAATTTGACGGTTTGGACTTTCACGTACATGATTTTACACCCAGCACACATGTGTTGTTCACGCACAAATGGCAACAACTTAACAATAACAGTAACAACAACAACAGCTAAAATAAAAATAATCGTTAACAGAAGGTGGTGGACGGGGAAGGAGATTAAGCTGAGTGGAAGAAATTAAATGAAGAAAAAAATTCATGTTATATTTTTCGTTAAACAAATTTACATATAAATTGCGTCTGTGTATCTCACCGCATTATCATTTTCATATTCGATGGATGATGTTGTTTTCCAAATGTTGTTGATGTTGCTGATGTTGTATGTAGTTATTTCTTAACACACATACACACAAGCACGACTAACCAAAAAATAAAAAATTGTTGTCGCGTTGAAATGTAAATAAAATCAAGGATTTTATTCTAGGTAGTTTTTAAAAAACAACAACAATAACATCGTGCATACACTTGTAGTTTTTTTTTGTCACAAAGTTTCATATGAAGAAATAACAAGTGTTTGTATGTTCACTCTCACACCTTTTAATTTTTATGTAAATATTATATGGGATAATCCACGTCAATAGTGGTTTTAGATAAAAATCCATAAAATAATAATTTTCTTAAAAGGAACTCCAAACCTAAAAAGAAATCTAATCATTTATTTCATATTTTGAAATTATCATATTTTATAGTCCTAGAAAATATCTGATCGTGTAGTCTACGTATTGTCCCATATACGAATATTTTAAATTAAAAGGCTTGAGAAAAAAACTACAATCACACAAATGAACACAGTAAAAATTCAGAGAGAACGACAGAAAAAAATAGCAACAACATTGAATAAAAATATCAAACACGATTTAATTACAGATCCGCGTGAATACATTGAAATGCAAATACTCACAGATACACTTACACATACAAATGCATACATGCATGTTTTCTCAACCAAAATATTGAAAAAAATATAAAATAAAAGTGGATCTTCGTTAAGCGTAAACGATGCGAAATTAAACTTTATACAGTTGTTATACTGAAAACATAAAAACCGATATTTCTCAAGCGAAAACTTTGGATAAATTTTCTTTTAAGAAAAATTTTCGATAAATCTTCAATTTTAAGAAAATTTTTGATAAATCCTCTATTTAAAGAACATCTTCGATAAATCCTCTATTTAGAGAAAATTTTCGATAAATCCTCTATTAAGAGAAAATTTTCGATAAATCCTCTATTTAGAGAAAATTTTCGATAAATCCTCTCTTTAGAGAAAACTTTCGATAAATCCTCTCTTTAGAGAAAACTTTCGATAAATCCTCTCTTTAGAGAAAATTTTCGATAAATCCTCTCTTTAGAGAAAATTTTCGATTAATCCTCTCTTTAGAGAAAATTTCCGATAAATCCTCTCTTTAGAGAAAATTTCCGATAAATCCTCTCTTTAGAGAAAATTTTCGATAAATCCTCTCTTTAGAGAAAATTTTCGATAAATCCTCTCTTTAGAGAAAATTTTCGATAAATCCTCTCTTTAGAGAAAATTTTCGATAAATCCTCTCTTTAGAGAAAATTTTCGATTAATCCTCTCTTTAGAGAAAATTTTCGATAAATCCTCTCTTTAGAGAAAATGTTCGATAAATCCTCTCTTTAGAGAAAATTTTCGATAAATCCTCTCTTTAGAGAAAATTTATCGAAAATTTTCTATTTAGACAAAATTTTCGATAAATCCTCTCTTTAGAGAAAATTTTCGATAAATCTTCTATTTAAACAAATTTTTTTTGATAAATCCTCTATTTAGTGAAAATTTTCGATAAATCCTCTATTTAGTGAAAATTTTCGATAAATCGTCTATTTAGTGAAAATTTTCGATAAATCGTCTATTTATAGAAAATTTTCGATAAGTCGTTTATTTATAGAAAATTTTCGATAAATCGTCTATTTATAGAAAATTTTCGATAAGTCGTCTATTTATAGAAAATTTTCGATAATCGTCTATTTATAGAAAATTTTCGATAAATCGTCTATTTATAGAAAATTTTCGATAAATCGTCTATTTATAGAAAATTTTCGATAAATCGTCTATTTATAGAAAATTTTCGATAAATCGTCTATTTATAGAAAATTTTCGATAAATCGTCTATTTATAGAAAATTTTCGATAAATCGTCTATTTATAGAAAATTTTCGATAAATCGTCTATTTATAGAAAATTTTCGATAATCGTCTATTTATAGAAAATTTTCGATTAATCGTCTTAATTTAATTAGAAAATTTTCGATAAATCCACTATTTTGAGAAAATTTTCGATAAATCCACTATTTTGAGAAAATTTTCGATAAATCCACTATTTTGAGAAAATTTTCGATAAATCCACTATTTTGAGAAAATTTTCGATAAATCCACTATTTTGAGAAAATTTTCGATAAATCCACTATTTTGAGAAAATTTTCGATAAATCCACTATTTTGAGAAAATTTTCGATAAATCCACTATTTTGAGAAAATTTTCGATAAATCCACTATTTTGAGAAAATTTTCGATAAATCCACTATTTTGAGAAAATTTTCGATAAATCCACTATTTTGAGAAAATTTTCGATAAATCCACTATTTTGAGAAAATTTTCGATAAATCCACTATTTTGAGAAAATTTTCGATAAATCCACTATTTTGAGAAAATTTTCGATAAATCCACTATTTTGAGAAAATTTTCGATAAATCCACTATTTTGAGAAAATTTTCGATAAATCCACTATTTTGAGAAAATTTTCGATAAATCCACTATTTTGAGAAAATTTTCGATAAATCCACTATTTTGAGAAAATTTTCGATAAATCCACTATTTTGAGAAAATTTTCGATAAATCCACTATTTTGAGAAAATTTTCGATAAATCCACTATTTTGAGAAAATTTTCGATAAATCCACTATTTTGAGAAAATTTTCGATAAATCCACTATTTTGAGAAAATTTTCGATAAATCCACTATTTTGAGAAAATTTTCGATAAATCCACTATTTGAGAAAATTTTCGATAAATCCACTATTTTGAGAAAATTTTCGATAAATCCACTATTTTGAGAAAATTTTCGATAAATCCACTATTTTGAGAAAATTTTCGATAAATCCACTATTTTGAGAAAATTTTCGATAAATCCACTATTTTGAGAAAATTTTCGATAAATCCACTATTTTGAGAAAATTTTCGATAATCCTTGAAATTCGAACCACTATTTTGAGAAAATTTTCGATAAATCCACTATTTTGAGAAAATTTTCGATAAATCCACTATTTTGAGAAAATTTTCGATAAATCCACTATTTTGAGAAAATTTTCGATAAATCCACTATTTTGAGAAAATTTTCGATAAATCCACTATTTTGAGAAAATTTTTGATAAATCCTCTACTTATAGAAAATTTTCGATAAATCGTCTATTTATAGAAAATTTTCGATAAATCGTCTATTTATAGAAAATTTTCGATAAATCGTCTATTTATAGAAAATTTTCGATAAATCGTCTATTTATAGAAAATTTTCGATAAATCGTCTATTTATAGAAAATTTTCGATAAATCGTCTATTTATAGAAAATTTTCGATTAATCGTCTATTTATAGAAAATTTTCGATAAATCGTCTATTTATAGAAAATTTTCGATAAATCCACTATTTTGAGAAAATTTTCGATAAATCCACTATTTTGAGAAAATTTTCGATAAATCCACTATTTTGAGAAAATTTTCGATAAATCCACTATTTTGAGAAAATTTTCGATAAATCCACTATTTTGAGAAATTTTCGATAAATCCACTATTTTGAGAAAATTTTCGATAAATCCACTATTTTGAGAAAATTTTCGATAAATCCACTATTTTGAGAAAATTTTCGATAAATCCACTATTTTGAGAAAATTTTCGATAAATCCACTATTTTGAGAAAATTTTCGATAAATCCACTATTTTGAGAAAATTTTCGATAAATCCACTATTTTGAGAAAATTTTCGATAAATCCACTATTTTGAGAAAATTTTCGATAAATCCACTATTTTGAGAAAATTTTCGATAAATCCACTATTTTGAGAAAATTTTCGATAAATCCACTATTTTGAGAAAATTTTCGATAAATCCACTATTTTGAGAAAATTTTCGATAAATCCACTATTTTGAGAAAATTTTCGATAAATCCACTATTTTGAGAAAATTTTCGATAAATCCACTATTTTGAGAAAATTTTCGATAAATCCACTATTTTGAGAAAATTTTCGATAAATCCACTATTTTGAGAAAATTTTCGATAAATCCACTATTTTGAGAAAATTTTCGATAAATCCACTATTTTGAGAAAATTTTCGATAAATCCACTATTTTGAGAAAATTTTCGATAAATCCACTATTTTGAGAAAATTTTCGATAAATCCACTATTTTGAGAAAATTTTCGATAAATCCACTATTTTGAGAAAATTTTCGATAAATCCACTATTTTGAGAAAATTTTCGATAAATCCACTATTTTGAGAAAATTTTCGATAAATCCACTATTTTGAGAAAATTTTCGATAAATCCTTTTTTTTTTTTGAATTATCACTCCATAAACAATTTTCAGTTAATTTGATTTAGTAAGACTTTCAATACACTTTTTATTCACAAGTAATGGTTGATAAAATTTTGAAACAGAATTTTCGACAAATTCATTATCTCAACGCAGGCATAAATTAATTATTAATATAAATTTAAATAAATCCTGTATTTACAAAAAATTTTGAAAAATTCTAGATTTGTAGACAATATTCGATAAATTCTATATTTAAAGAAAATATATTTTTTTCGGAAAACTTTCTATAATTTTAATTTACTTAATATCTTATAAATATAATTGAATTTAACAGATATAATATCTATAAAATTTGAAAATTTTAGTTTTCTTATAAATTTAACTCTTGTTAAGACTTTGAAATTCTAAACAAAGCTTTTGCACTTAATTTTATAGGAAGAATTAACGTTTTCCTTTAAGCCAATAATTGTTATGTATTTTCTCTATTAGTTCCTTCTAGCGAAACATTTCACCCTCCATTAAAGTAAATTTTTGTAGCTCATCAAATCTATAAAAATTGCACATTTCTGGAAGCTTTTTTTAAAATTATAAAATTTTATCGTCGGAAACTTTTACAATACTAACAAAAATATCTCATTATAGTTTGTTTAGCTTTTGAACACAACAAAAACAGATACAATTTTCTAACGGAATACAAATTCTTATTACTTTGTCAAATATACACATACATGCTCAAATACTAATGCACACACACACGTATAGTATGAAAGAAAAGAAGGATAAAACTAAACTAAAGAAAATAAAAAAGAATTAAATTATAAATTGTTTCATTTTCATTCGTTAAAAGTAATAAAATAAATGAAAGTCATTTTAAGTATTAGAAGAAAATCCCGCAAAATGCAAATTTTCTTAATGCAACAAATATTCTATACTTGTGAAATAGATGAAGGACTGAGAGGAATTAATTTGGTATAAAATTAAAAATAAATGAAATATGAACAAGTCCATTTTAGATTTCCATGTCGAGTCAGTTTTTTTTAAGCGAACTTTAAAGGTAAATATTTTTAAAAATTTAGTCTTTTGAAGTCAATTGAACGGAATTTTCTGTATGCAAATCCTAAATTTCCTTCATCACTATAGAAAAAATTGCGTTAATTGGATAAATCGAATTAAAAAATAATTATATTGTCTTAAAACCCGACACTGTGAAGAGGATTCAGGTTGGAACTATAATCAAATAAGATTTGATTTTTTTACCTTTGTTTTACTGAGTCAAAGTGGCGTTTTTTTAAATATGAAAATTAAATCTTTAAATGCTATTCAGGGCAGAATCTATGATTTGGTCCAAAAAAAAAAAATATTATTGCCAAATTTCATTATTAAGAATCTATGCCGGTCCACAATTTTTGAAATTTGCCACCTTGAAATCCTTTTAAATTAATCTGTTTTAATCTGTGTTAATCTCGACTACTGTATCGATTTTGTTGAAATTTTTACAGAATGATCCCAGTATATCACTGGTTATAAAAAATTCAGATAGGATCAGGGATAGATATACCCTATACAAAGATTATCTAAGTAAATTAGCGAGACTTTTCAAATATTGTCCCAATCACCTTTTTCATGAACTGTTTTACTGGACATAATGTAGGACAGAGAGCATCAGATGGCAATTCTTTCCTCACAATAAGGAGAGACTTTATCTGTGCAAGAAATCAGATCTGGGTTATAAGTCCTAACCTAAGTCAAAAAATAAACCAAACTTAATAACGCATGAAAACATTTTGAAGGTCATGGATCAACAAAGTTTTAGTTCGTTAAGTTTGATAAAGAAGACAAAGACAAATGTTTCAACGTTAAATATCCAATGATAATTCTAACATGAACTATGATTGAGTTCTAAACGAAGTGTGACAGCATATTTGATTTATGCGAATCAAAGCGATTAATTTCTTCAGAACAGAGTATGAAT
The DNA here is from genome assembly GCA_004302925.2 of Cochliomyia hominivorax. NCBI lineage: Eukaryota > Metazoa > Arthropoda > Insecta > Diptera > Calliphoridae > Cochliomyia > Cochliomyia hominivorax. The sequence goes on along the minus strand of PYHX02000157.1, from coordinate 14,653 downwards.
CTTTTACTAGCAAAGTCATCTGCAATAATATTTTCGGGGTCATTAGTACGATCATCAAACTGGACTAACATCAGGTTCGAATGTTCGAAATATTTCTGATATTCAATAAAGAGTTTGAGAGATCGTAACGTAGTATAATCACGAATAATCCAATTCAAGATTCTTTAAAAAAATTCAACTGATCGCTTTGTTGATTGCTAAAATCTCTGCCTTGTGTCTATGCGAGAGAATTACCCCGATATTGTTAAAATATTATTCATTGTCAACAAATTTATTGTCGCTCACTGTGAAACCTTAGAAAGTGCGCAAAAGATTTGTCATCAGTTTATTAATTTCTTGAGTACAGAGTATGGATCTATATCTAGAATGACCTTGACAAACTTCATGTTTGACGGCTTGAGATATTTCTGGAGATGTTTTTGACATTCACAAATCAGTTTTAAAGTTCGTAACACAGTTCGACCATGGATTTCCAATTCAAGATCCTTACTAGATAAGCTTATCGTCGAGATCTCTTGAATAATATTCCTGTGTAGGTTAAAGGAAGCAAGTTGGTAGAAATGGGTTCAGTATTGCAATACTTCCTATTTTAACCGAGCAATATCAGTTAAGTAGTAACAAGTTATAGACTGAAATAGAAGACAATGGAAAAACAGCTTACAGTGCATATCCCTATAATTAGGGATATGCAACCGAAATTTTGAAAAAAATTGTATATAATTAAAGGTTTTAGAATAGAGTACGAAGGAGCAATATCACCCAAACAACTAAAATTCCAAACGCCGTATACCTCAGCAAATTGCAAAATTAATGGCACAGGGATATTACTTCAATTAGAAGATATTGATGAAAACAAAATGTTGGAAAAGGGCAAGAGGGAGCGTTGTATTTGGAACATTTGTCTCTACACATATTTTATTAAAAAATATCATTAATCTGAAAATAATTGACAGAGCATGGGCATGCCGAATTCTCCCTTAAAGCGAAAGTTTTTATAATAAACTTATAAACACAAACATGTTGGAACTTTGGCACATGGATGCAACGCAAATTCAAAAATATTATAAAAAACACAATCTTCGGATAGAGCGCATGGGATCGGTTCTCCCTTACAAAAAAGTTTTTAATATTAGATATCTTTATTGCAAACCTAGAACTAAAATGGACTCCAAATTTATTTCCATTCGAATATCTCTTAAACATCAAGAGATCTTAAGGACTGTAAATAAAATAATTTGTCTTATATAAGAAATAAATGATTGACCAACTTTGGAAGGTCACCAGCTTTATTTTTATTATTACTGATTGATTGCTCTCTTAAGAATTAAAAGCCAAATGTTTTGATCTTCCTTTGATGGAGAATATTTAATTCAAATTTAAAATATGCAAATGAGTTTTATATTTTCATTTAATTCCAAGAACATTATTTATATTCCAATTCCTTTGATCTCTTACCTTCAACTAAAGGATATTTGCATTCTTGATAAAATATATATATAAATGAAACAAATACAAACACATTTATGGCAACATTTAAGCATATGTGTTTGTGTGTGAAATTGTAATTTGTATTTGTATTACTTTCTTTTCGAGGGAGTGTTGTTTTGCATTTGTTAAATTAAAAGAAAACAATAGAAATGAAAAAAAAAACAACAACGACATTTAAAGGAAGGAAGAAAAAATTAACAGTAAGAAAATACATAGCAATTACCACCACACATACACAGAGAGAGAGCATTACATATGTATATATATATACACCATTAGAGTCAACAACTTTGGAATTTCACATTTACACATATTTGTGGGTAATAAACTCTTATTACAACCATATATAATCCCTTGTTATCTCGTTTATTTTACCATAATATTGTTGCAACTACCTCAATGACGCCTGACAAACAGTACGAACTATTTTTCTAATGTTGTTAATGTTGTTGTTGCTACTATTATTTCTACTGCTACTGCCAAACATTTAGATTTTATCCTTTATTTTCTTTAAGTAAATCACTCTCTTTCTTCTATTAAATGTTTAAAATTGGATGTGTGTTGGTATAATAGCTAGAGAAGAGAATGAGAGAGAGATGGCAAGAGTACCAAGAGTAGATGTTAGTCTCGACACATGTTTGTCGCCTGCCAAATCCCACAAGTGTTTGTCTTTAAAGCTATTAGGGTAAATTAGGAGATTACTTGCGTCTTACCCACCAAAGCAGCCGTATAGCTTTTAAATACGGGATACCTTTTGTTTTGTTAGTCCTCAAGCCTTAAAGACGTTTAAGATAAAATGACTTTTTTTCGTTTTATTTCTCTGTTTTTGCTTATTTGATATGCTGCAATTATTGTCTTCTCTCCCTTCTTTTTGTAATGAAGAAACTGCGTATTGAAATTGTAAAATTTTGCCGTTGTTGCAATTACGTTAATTCCATCGCACAATGGGTCAGAATTGAAGAGGAGATTCGTCAGTATCTATTTCAAAATCATTAGAGTTGCGGAATTTTCTAATTTCACCTCCATCGAACTCATCCCTAAGTGGAAGATAGGAAGACTGATTGTGGAGCACATATAATGATCTTTTTCTAGCTGAATTATTTTTGACAAAAATTAACATGTTAACTCGAATGAAGAGAAATCGTTATATGTGATCTAAATCCCACGAATCGAAATAAATGTACTTCTTAGGAGAAGATGATCGGAAGAAGTGCCGTAAATAGCAGCAACTCTTCTTCATACTTCACATATATCACCACTGCTTGTGGCGGACGATCTTTTATCTATATTCTCTTGGGACTCAAATGATCTATAAACAGAAGAACAGAAGATGATAAGAATGCTAAAAATACACAGTCAGTAAATCAGGCTCAACCACACTTCTTTGGTTCAACAATTAATGAACTCTAGGGGACTTATTCACCAATAACATCGAATAGAAAAAACACATCATTATCAAGCTCAAGCAGAATATATGGCTCGACTGATACTCATTTTCCCAAGAGTAATCTCGGATGATGGATTTCCTAATAATCGTAATGTAGATTCAGCAGCGGGTAACTACTCTTCAAACCAAACAGACAAAACGTATCTCCAATCTTTAATCAAAGTCACAATTCATTACAATCCAAAACATTTGGTAGATGGATGGACTCTGCGAAAGGACACAGGAATGATACCCTGCCAAAAAGGTCGTCTAGTTTGATGTGTTGGAAAACGAAATAACTCAAGATCTTCCGGCTGGTAAATGTAACAAATTCCACAAGGCATTGCACCGACGAACCGTCCTTGAGACTGAAATCTATCATAAGAAGAACAGCAAAGATAAAAAGACTGATAAATTTCGTAGGACCAGCAGGTGAATTTAAGCAAGCAAGATTAGCAGTCTTCACATATTGCCAAGAGAGTTGGTCAAACTTCATCCTACTTTCACAAGGACTACAAAAAGGATGAAAAGAAGAATGTTGGAAGAAAAGGTGACCAATCCTTATTAGAGATATTTATCAATCAAATCATTTACAACACAGAGTCTCGGGATAACCAGTTTTAAGGTCAATTGGTAAACTTTCGTGTAACTTTCACACCGACTGCGAAATTCGGGATAAAAGGAAGACAGAGCAAATAACAACCCTTTCTAGAACAAATTCAAAAAATCCGTACAGAGATGTGGTATTGAATCGGTAGTCATAGACTAGAACGAGTGAAAAGAAGAAAGAAGGGTTTCAAAACTAAAAGCGTGCTTCGACTTCTTAAAGGCCAAAATTGCAGAGTGCAGTACAAATAAAACAGTGGTTAAACTAGACGCATCTTGGAATCCCATTAATCCCTACTACAGTGTACATTAGAATCCATACTGCCCCATTGTGCAAATATACGTTTTAATGAGTGTAGTATATGTGATTGAAATTTGCTACGTATTGCATTTATTCCATTTTGCTTCTTCACTAAATAGACTATTTTTCTTACCATTTCTCGTTATCCTCCCGCTATGGCTCCCGTATCTTGGCATGTGTAAAATTATATTGAAATTTGTTTATGAAGACACTTTGCTATGATAATAAACTTTTGTGTTTATAGTCTTCTGTTTTGGTTTTAACAACCATTTAAAATGACTACAGCTATTTACAATAATTAAGCTCCAAAACTAGATTGTCACACTGACTATGGTTTGGTTGTGTCTTAGTGGGTTTTTAACTGAATTAAAATTTAACTTTTAGGTTTCAACTTGAGCCAACTTTAGAGGAGTTTTTAGTGAAAGTAATTTTTAGTGTGTGGAAACTTTTTAAAAACTCATGGATTTTGCATAGAATGACTTATTTGGTAGAGATTTAAGTAAATAAAATAAATGATACAGAAGATAATCAAAGGGAAAGATTTTTAAATACAGTGCAAAGTATAAGTCTTTGTATTCAAAATTGGTTAAACAAATTTACAAATTTTTAGAGACGTTTAAAGAAATATTTAATATATTTTATTAATTTATTTTTAATTTTTAAAATAATAAAAAATATTAATGTGTTAAACAAAATATTAATTTGCACTGCAAAAGTATAGGTACTACTTAAAATATTTGATGAAAATATATTGGCAACTTTTATTGTTGTAAATACATAATTTAAAAACAAACACATACAATCATTTATAATCACTAAAAAAGTATTGTCTATTGAAGGAAAAAATTGCAATTAATAACAATTATATATATAAATAAAAATTATTGCCACAAATTATTTTTATAGTGCTGCTAGTACGATGGTCAGTCGATTTTTTTATAAGTATAATTTAATATAGATATAATTATATCCAAGATCCGATCTTTAAAAAGATTTTCGGATGATAATTGCTAATTTCTAGCAAAAAAATATCGGAATGAAATTTTATCACTAAAATGCTATGTGTTGTATTTATTGTCTGATAATTACAAGGAAGATGTAGAAAGTTAAAATTTATCTTTAAGATGAACTTAGATTGGGTTTTGGACCATCAATATTGTAAATATGGATTTAATCCAAAATTTAAAAACATGTAAATTTGGAAATAATGGAAATGAATTACATTACACATAAGGAGTGCTGTTCTAGATGATTGATTTAAGAAAGCGAAAAAGCTGTTCAATTAACAACAATAATCAGCTTTGTTAAGGATATACATATGTGAACAATGAAGTCCCCGAATAGTACAAATAGTAATTATGACGTATTGATAGATTTCCTGCAGATAGAAAATTTCCATCCATTGGGTAAAAAGTTAACTTCTTATAAATGGGGAATTTCAATTGTGTGAAATACATATATCAAACATATGGCATTCAGAAGTGTGATCTATAAAGCAGTGAGCCAAGTCCCCATCCACTGTTGTTTTTGTTATGGTTACTATTAAAATGAACTTGTATCTGATCGAATACTTTAATATAAAATAACCAAAATATTATAGGTACAGATCCTCTGTTCGTTTGACCCGATTTAAACAGCTCATAGTACAAAACATCCTTCAGATAAAAGACATCATAGATACTCGACTTTAAATTTGCTGGATACAAGTGCTTTTCATAAGACTATTGGACTTATTGTGACGCAATTTTTATCATTTGTTAAAATACTATAAGAAAAACTGATTTTCTTTTGTAGGATTCAATCAACATTATTCACCCCTTTCAATTTCAATCGATTGCAGTTCATATGAGACCCAATTTTCCTTTTCCTGAATCCCTAAATGCTTTTAATGTTATAATGCTTGCAAATCTAAAATCCTCTTTGAAATATCTGAAAAGCTTCATATTTTCTAAGCACCCTAAGAAAAATTCCTGCCAGAGGAAATTGTCGATATTTTCCACAGAAAAGTAGCAATCTTTTAATTCTCCTATTCATAGGAAAGTTCATATTGAAATCGTATTTTTCATTTCTGTAGATTTTAAATATTAGTTATACTAAAAACCAGCAAATATTTGAAACTTTAAGTCTTAAAAAATTAAGAATTAATAATGTAAGTTCAAGTGGGTCATAGATACCTAAAACTTGTGTAAGAAGTTTGTACCTTGACTGAAAATCCAACCAACAATTGGCTTTTCCTCGGTAAATGAAGCTATTTCAATTCATAAATCAAAGTACCAGAGGTAACTCTGGAGCATTACCGCCTACTCCTCTGACCAGGTAAAGGTTTGTACAATTCTATGTCAACTCGAAAAAACTCAGTATTTACCATGTCATTAAAATAACTCTACGGAATAATTAAAAAAAATTAGACACACTGTATGATCCATAGCTTGATATCAATATATGACACTAAATGGTTGGAATACCTTTTAGTATATATTCATAATTTTCAGTCCTCAAAAGATTTGATGTTTCCACTTTAATGAAACCCCAAAAGTGTTACAATTACGACACATTAAAATTTGAAAATCTTCTCCCTTATAAATATTTTGATTGTTACAAATTAATATTTGTTTCAAGTTTTTTGTATTTATTTAAATAATTTATTTGTCTTTATAATGCATGATTTTTATCCTCCTTCTCCCCCCACCTCCACCACTAACTTAATCAAACAAATAAAAACCAAACACTTTGTCACTTTATAAAAATGCTTGATGAAGATGAGTGAATGTTTTCTTTACGAAACTCCATTTTTTGGTCACAGATGTATTGGTCTTGTGAACATTTTGACAAATTTGTATTTATTTGGTTTTCACAAAACAAAACCAAACAAGAAGATACAACGTATTTTTATTTCTCTTCCTTTGTTTGTTATCAGGTTTGAACAGACAAAATAAACAAATAACAAACACCCTTCGGTTAGATACCTTTTGAAATATTTTTAAGTTAGAGAAAACGGCCATAGCAATGGCTATTTAAAAGGACTACAATGATTTTTATAGTGTTGGATATAAACAGCATATTTAAGACAGTTATATGATTTCCTGTTTCCGTTACTCCTTAGTTACCTCTCCCTCCACCATAACGAAAAATGCATTCGTGCGTTTGATTAAACGAAAATGTTCAACATCTTGACAACGAGACAGACGGACAGATAGATGGACGAATGAACAGACACATACATAAAAACAGTTGACCATAAGATAGATTTTTTATTTATTCCTTGTTAGAAGAAAAATAGACAACAAACGTTTGTATTTAAGTGTAATAAACCATCATTCCAATCAAATCAAATGGCATTTTAAGCAAACACTAAATATGGCAAATTTCTCGTTTCCTTTTATACCCTACACCACCGTAAATGGTTTGTGCATAAGTTTGTAACGTGTAGGATAAAATCTTCCTTCCACCACTTTGAAGTATACCGTTTGGTTCGGAATAACTTTCTAAGTCGATTAAACGATGTCCGCACGATTGGCTGGATTGCGGGCTGGATAGCTGGGTGGCTAGATGGCTGACTAGAGTGCTGGATTGTGGGCTGGCTAAATGGCTGGATGCTTGGCAGGATAGCTGGTTGTCTATGTAAACCTTCTAAAGAAAATGCAGATCGCAATTTGAGAGGTATGTTAATAAAACTTGGCACATGTCATTACCTCGGCCTAGGAACGATACATATGGAAATTGGTGATGATGGGCCCTCTTTTCACCTAGCCTCCATACAAATGTTCCTGCCGAAATAAGGTTTTAAGGATATAAAACTCTGAATATAAAACGATTGTGACGAAATTAGACACAAATAAGTTTAATATTATTCTTTAACGATGTGACAAATTATACGATCGCACAAGTCCCATATATCCCCCTTAAAAATATATTTTAATATATCAACCCCACCACCCCCCCCCCCTCAGAAAAAGTCCTTTTAAAGCGCACGAATCCTACTTAAAAATAGGTGCTATAATATACCGCACTTTTAATAAATATACGACAGTCGATCATCAATTTTTGATAGCAACCATTAATCTTCAACAATGCGGTGTAGGGTATTTAATAGTCGGTCTTTACAGATTATAACTTTACTTGTTTTTATTATTATTCGATTCGAATTCTTATAAAATTGTCTTTGTATTTTTGTTATTCTATAGATAAGACATCATCATCGTCATCAATGGTCATTCTTTATTCATGTGACATCTAAAGTACATAAAAATAGGAAAAAGAACAGAAAAAGTGTCAACAAAAGTGGTTGTTTTTTTGGAGTTCTTTTTTCTCCATTTTAGATAACAGAAATGTTTCTACTTTGGAATAGTGAAACTAAAGAAAAACATCAATAATGTCGATACAAATTCGAATAAATATTTATAATGTTTAGTTAGCAAATGTATATATTCGGCTATGCCGAATCTTCAATACCCTCCACCACAAATGCGTTTCGTATAGACACACTCACATACGTATACAATATAAAAAAGTTTTTCTTAAATGTAACACAGCACATTTAATGAGTCATAAAATTAGTTAGTTTTTTGGTCTACAACTATTTTTTCTACTAAACCGATTTCGATAATTTTTGGAATGGTGATGATGAGGTGCAGGTAACCTAATATCATGTTAAAATTTCATTGTAATTTTTCTATTTATAATTGAATATTTTACGAAAGTTTCTTGCATGTACTTAGAGGTTTCCTTAGAAATCGTTCTATATTTTTCAATATACTGAACCGAATTTGATCGCTTTTAATAGAAAAACATCTTAGCACTATAACAAATACTCAGACCAAATATCATTGAGCTTTATCAATTATTGTGGATGTGAGTGTATCAATAGCAGACATCGATTCAGATTTTGTTTTTATGCCAGAATATATATTATGGGGAATGTTACACATGGAATGATAAAGTTAATATAACCTCTTCTCCACTCATGGTTGTGGAGGGTATAAAAGTAAAATATTTGCTAACAATAAATACAGTAAAATTCGACTCTCAGTATTTTTACATTTACCAGAAAAAGGATGTTAACTCACTGGAATTGAAAAAGAGAAGAAGAAAATTTGAAAAATAACTGGTTAATAATCGATTAAAAGGAAGATATCCAATAGGTCGAATAAATCTGCAGTTAGTAAAAACTTTTATAAACAAAACAATTAAGTTAATGATTAAGCGTTTGACCTATAAGCAATTGAGGATTCCGTCCCAATATTCGAATAACTTGATCTCGAAATCTAATAGAATTTCTAAAATTTATCTTTTTAAACTATTAACACTTATTTCAGAATTATAATCCAAAAATATCTAGCAAGCAGAATATAAGTGTTTATATTTAAAATAGCTACAAGAGGTACCCTAATTCCGATTTGTTTTTCTGCCATGATGTAAATTTCTTTATAATTATTTTTGTATTTAAAGATTCACAATTTAAAAACAGTGAAAATAACGATAAAATTGAAACGAGTAACGATAACTTCTTCAAATTTCAGTTAAATTTATATAAACGTATTGAGATACAGATACAGATACATTGTGAACACATTTCATTTCGCAATGTTAGAGATACCTTGTTAAAAGTTTTGAGCCAACGGCGATGAAATTTCAGGTAGCTTCTACATAAATCTCTGTAAAAAATCTCTGGGGTTAAAAGCTAAAATCTCTGGGGATAAAAGCTAAAAATCTCATAAATATATAATTATATAATGCTGTATAATATCTTCCATACAAATTCTGTTTTCTTCTTCTGAAAACCACAAGTGGTAATTATCAATCAAAATCAATTATTTGCCCATGAAGTATATATTATTGCATTAAATCAAAATCTGTGTCCGTTTGCCAGTTGTTGACACACTTATACTCATAAGACATGACATTTTGCCAAAGCATACGTTCACATCCTGAGAAGTTTACAAATTTTAATCTGCAAAAAAAGTTATAGACCGATATCCGATACAATCTCCTAAAACTGAGAAATGTTATCAAACTCTATCACAAAAGGGCTTAAAACTTTTGGAGTTCTGCTGCTTTAAGTGGAGAAAGTTTTTTGTTGGAGCATGTGTGAGGGGTTTCCCCACACAAATGAAACATTTAACAGCGTATATCTCGATAATTAATACAGGAAATCTCACGAAATTTAATAATAGTGTTTCAATAGAACAATATCATTGTCTGCAGACATTTAGGATAAGGCACAAGGGAGTGGTATCCCCCTAATAATCGGAAATTGGGCATTAGATAAGGATTAATAACAAAATATTACAAACTAAGACAGATTGGATTGGATACGGGGTATTTGCTTTTGAGGAGAGAATATGTGGTCCTAACTAATTCTCACTTTACGTTTCTTACGGAATGACAAACTTTATATACTCTCGTTTAGCACTTGCAGTGGCAGAGGGTAAAAACAATTTTTTTAGTTCCTTTAATGAATCAAGGTCCATAATAATGGGGAAAAGAAAACTTGACCCAATTATACAAATTCGTTTCATATTATTTTTTCTTTTAAACAATAAAAATTTTGCTCAATTAAATAATTAAGTATGTAAACAACCGCGGGGAGAAAAAGTTAAACAACAAAAATTAAAATTAGTTGTATTTGTACGAGTGTATATGTATTTGTAAAACATAATGATTTACATAACCTATATCGATGATTATAGTTTTTAATATTTTACTAAAACAAAAAAGAACGATACGCAAAATGAATAATAATTTTTATAAAATGTTTAACAAATAAAAATGTTTTGTAATATAATTGCGGTCAAAATAACAAATACAATTACACAAATGTAATAAATACAAATATAAGGAGTGAGATCGAAAAATTCTTAACATACGTTTTTTCATAAAAATTTTAAACAAAGAAAAAGTGCGTACAACTATTTATAAATATTTTAAACAAAACCCAATTTGGCCTTTCAAGAAGTTGGGCAATCGTGAGTGACCTTAAACTATTTCCAATGTTTATAAACAGTATCTGGAAAATTTGACGCTGATAGAAAACATAGTTCAGATAAAAGGAATGGTTCACATAATTTTGCTAAAGCAAAAAACAAGCATTTTCAGAAGTGCTTCTTACACTCCTGGTAGGAAAACATCCCAGTGAACTCAGTGTTCTGATAATTTGGTTACAAACATAAAAACATAAAAGGCTCCTGACAAGAAATTTGCCAAAATCAGAGAGATTGAAATCAGGTTTTCTAAAAAAATATTTTTGCTGTTGTCTTTTATTGAAACCTTTTGCTTTTTCTTTTGAAATACTGCGATCATAGTCACAGTTTTAAAGTACACTGATTTCTTTATCACTTTCACTTGGAACAAGTTTATTCAAAAGTCACGATATCGCTCATCTCTAGTCCGCTTATTTTCGGGCCTGACTTGGCATACTGTCACTAGGATAAACAAGCCCTTGAGGGGTACAAGAACTATTGTTCTATTGCTATTTATACCAAGGGAGGTAATCCTTTATGCTGCCTGGAACTAAGGCTACTGGAGAGATATTAGACTCCAATTAAGGCCCAATAATGTTATCCAAAAGAGTGAAAGATTTTCAACAGGGATGTACTACCTGTCCATCTCTTCTTAATGGAAGGGTATACGGAAAAGGTTCAGAATTTCATCAGTAGTGATTAAAACTATAAAAATGTTTTTCTTTGTAAATTGTAATAAGAATTTCTATAAAATGAAAAAAATTAAAGCTATAATTTAGTGTCTGTTAAGAATTTTTGGATCTCACTCCTCATATACACACAAACACTAACATTCGTATATTTGATAAATAACAAATATTAATTAAAAGTTATATGACACAACAAAAAAAAACCAAACAAACAGACAAACATTACAACACTTGACATTATAGTTTTTTTTAGTCTGTTTCCTTTTTGAATACCAACATAAATAAGTGTTTGTCTGTGTGCGTAAGTGTGTGTGGTGTGTGTGTTTATTTAATTTTTTAAATACAAATAATTATTATTAATATTTGATGTAATAAATAGTTGAAGGCATCAGTGCATTTAAATGCCTCAATTGTATATAATTATTTATTTAAATGTATGAGTGTGTATGTGTGTGTATTATTTTTTTAACACATTTACAAATGAATTTATTTCTCTTTTGTTCGAATTGTATTATTGTTTTATTTAATTTTCAATAATAAAAATAAAGTTTGTATACAGTTTTTTTGCCACAATTTAGTGGAATTAAATAATGGTGTCATTATAATTATGTGGTCATTGTAAATTATTATAAAAATCAATTATGCACAATGGGACTATTTACTTTTACATGCAAGTGTGTAACATTCGACATGAATTTTTATGAAAAAAACAACAAACGACAAAATGTAGAAATGCAAATAAACAAATCATAAATTAAAAAAGTGGAAAACAGCGCTAATGAAAAAAACAAAACAAGTCTAATAGACGGTTAAGAACGACTGCATAAGACGCAACACTATGATTGGAGGTATTACAAAAATTATTCAAAATATTGTCATTATACTCATATATATGAGATATTGTGCCATTTAAGGTGATTTTTGGAAGTGGGTGCTATAGGACAATGTGAACCGGCCACCGAAAAATTTTCTAAGTTTTTTCTGCTTGCAAAAAAATCAAAGCTAAACGATTTCGGAAGTTTATCTCAATTCGAAACTTGCGTGAATCGTGGACCGACCTTTTTAACATTCTTGGACTAAAACTAAAACTAAGGTTATGCGATATTTCCTGGCAATAAAATTTCATTATGATGTTTCTAAAATTGCGCCGCGTAGAGTGAACAAAGAACATCATAAAATCGACTCAGGGAAAATGATTTCTAAGACCGCTTATGGTGGTATGGGTATAGAAATAATCTTGTATTTTGAATTCACACTCGGGAATCAACAAAACCAATCATATAGACCAGGTGCTGTATATGATCCAGAATAAGGGATACATACTGTACTGAAGACAATACCGGGACCTGCCCTATAGTATAGGTTAGAGGAAGATTGTAATATAATTCAAAAACCCGAATTTATAATGTAATGGACGTCGGTCAAATTCTGTCGGTGTCATCATTATAACCTAATCATTCTCTAAGGTTATAGTATAAATCAGATATTATAATATATAATATGCATATTCAAAGATTAGACTATTATAAAGGTCAGTGACTAAACTTTACTGTAAAGTATACACTGGACTACAGTAAAAGTCAGACGGGACTATAGCAATGGTCAGACCAGAGTATTACACTATTTAATATAAATCAGATATTGTGCTTTGATATATAACCATTACTGTAGGACATCCGTAGTTATGATTATATTATGGTTGCAAAGAAAAGTTATAGACTGACGTCTGGGAAGACGTGAGAACATTATATGCCAAATCTTTTGAAATTCACACAAAAATATTCATTTATTGTTCTATAATTAGGCGGTCAAATGGCTTTTGTCAGATAGTTGAACCACTTCATTACCATACGCAGAGAGAAAATAATATATTTGCCGGTAACCATAAACGAGAAGCAACATAAGGGATAAGGAATGGAGATGTTCCTCTATTAAGCTAACAGTAATTGACAAATACCTTTTGTCCTAATCTCTCTCCCATAGAACTATTTTTACTGCAAAGTTGAAAGGCTTATAGGATCACTTAGGGAGAAGCCTCATACAAAATTCATTATACAATTTTATAATTTATGCCATAAATGCAAAAGGAAAAATGAAGAGCCAAATTTATGAATTTGGTCCTTATCGTTGTTAAGTTTTACTGAAGCAGCTCTTGGGCAGCTCGTGGACAGGTATCACTCATATATAGTAAATATTTTAGATTATATCAGAAACTATTACAGCGAAAATATTACAATTTAAGCCAATCACTTCCATATGAAACTCATAGAAAGACGGAAATCGAACAACCCTTTCAAGAAATTATTTTTTATCGATTTTCTTTCGTATCTTTTTCCAAAATGTTTTCACAGATACCAAATCCAACCTAAACTAAGCTTTCGTTACTAAAGTTTCTTTATTCAAGTCAAATTATTTACAAAAGGACGCTTAAAGAGCACTGTTATAACAGTTATACCAGTGTTCGTATAATTAATATAAAATGTAAATATTATATATAACTAATACGCCTATACCTCTCCACTAAATATGGAGTATTGTCTGGAGAGATACTAAACTCAATACAATAACGGTGACTAGAATTTAATATAGTTCAGAGACAGGACCACAGTATAGATCTTAGACTCGGCAATATACATATTTCGTGAAAAAGTTATATTTATAGTAAAGATAATAGACTATAATATGGGCTAGTGACTGGACCGTAATATGAGTTAAAACTGGACTATAGCTGATTTAAAAATAGAGATTATATATTAAAATTATATAAGCATAGTCCAGCTCAGAGTCTGGGAATTAAGTTTACAAAATAGTTTTTATTGATTAATGAATTTAACTTTTGTATATAAATTTTTATTATAAATCGCTGTATATCAATATAGTCCAATAACTAAATTTATTAACATTTTTAATATTATTAACTAAAAAACTTCTTAACTTAAATCATAAAAATAAACTTTAATTAATATTTCCCCAACAAAATCTCTAACATTTCCAAAAAGTCACAATAATTTTATTTTATACTTTAATAATCACATAAAATTAATAACAATAAAATAACTTTTATAACTAAACAAAGAGAAAGAGAGAATGGGGAGTAGAGGAAAACGAGCACTAAATAAATAAAAGTAGAAGAAAAAGGACTAACCTTATCATTAAAGCTTAACATTTATACACATTGTCATGT
>PYHX02000156.1:0-30758 GCA_004302925.2 Cochliomyia hominivorax | reverse complement strand
TAAAAATGTGGACCTAAACGACTCTCAGGTATATATTGAAATCTATCAATTCCGGTTTTGTATCGGCCTGCTGTCTGTCTGTCTGTCTTTTCTGTCTGTCCGTCTGTCTGTCCGTCTGTCTAACAGAACTCAATGAAATTTTGATATTGTTGTAGTCCTAAAAGATTCTTAAAAGATATAAAATCCGTTCAATATCGGCTTAGTATATTAAAAAGAATATAGACCTATATCTGAGGTAACTTCTAAGTTCAAGCAAAAATCTTTCGTAAACTTGGAATGAAATTCTTCCACAATATTAAGCTTTATATACTTAATTACCATTCCAAAATCGGTTCTGTAGAAGTTATAGCCATTACTTACTTTATTACTCATTAAGTTTTCCAAATATAGCATTCTTACTTGTTTTATTGCTTAGACTGTTGTATGTTTTATAGTTAACATAATCTCTTGTTTAGTTTAGGCTACGAACAATTTAGTTGAATGTAGTCTTTTTGAGAGACTTCTTTATGACAAGCTTAGTATCTAACTTAAAGCCTTAATGTGAAACTAGTTTATAAAGTCTCGCTGAAAGACGCGCTTATATAGTCATAATTAGAGTCTAGCTAGTTGTCTTGATGAGAAATTTATTTGCTCTCTTGCTTTAGTCTCAAGAAGAGACTATCGATAATAGAATTCACTTTAATACTAACCGCAAGGTTTGTAATAGGAAGGTAATTGCGTACAACTCTTCCAGTTATGTATCGTGAAGATACAATAAAAGGTACAACTGGTTATGCTCTAAGATGAGAAAATGTTAAAATAACTAGTAGCGAGAATAGTTTAGTGAACAGTGGAGTTTTGTTTTTGAAAAGCTAGACCACATTCCACATGTAGGTATTATCCCCATAATACCAAAGTGGTCTTAACACAATGCTAGGTAAAGGAGCAGTATTGTAGAATTTTGTTGTAATGCAACAGAACATCGGAAACGCAACGCGAATTCGTTTTAAATGACAACCAGTATTCACTTGTTAAAATAAATATATCCTCATCGATATCGATTAAAATGACGAAGTGCGTGGATTTCTGGCAAATGGTAAACATACTTAACTTGCATGTAGTAAAAAATAACTTTCTAATAAACTTTTTTTCTTATTCCATTAAAAAGTCTCACAATACTAAGGATGTTTATCTTAAAAATGGCAAAAAGTATATTTTGTTAAATTTAAATTAATTATTTAACAAAATTGGAAATTGTATTAGTGCAATTTTAATATAAGTCACACATTATTATTTTCAACAATAATATAAATTTAAAAAATCCAAGTAAATCAACGTTTATAACATTATCTCCCACTGCGTATGATTAATATTCAATAATGTAAATAAGTATAAATAATACGCCTAATAGTGTTTCAGCAATTTGTATCTTTTAGTAAGCAACAAAAAAACAATAATATTGAAACAATACCCTTTCCTTCAGAGTGTGTATATTATCCGCTTTAGTTAAGTTAACCTTAATCCTTAATAGGCCTTTTTAGGAACTTATGCAGGATATTACAAATAATTTTAATAGAACATGTAACCATTAAATTTATTATATCCTGTAAACAAGTATACATACATAATAACACTATATACAATACAACATTAGCGCGCATTCTTGTTATTAACATTTTGTTTTTGTTTTTATACCCTACAGCAATTTAGCTGGTAGGGGGAGTTATGCGTTTGTGCATATGTTTTTTATCGGACAGAAAAAAACTCCGACCACCACGATAGGTATACCGATCGACTCAAAATCACCTGCTGAGTTTTACTTTTAAAACGTATAAACTTAACATAATTGTTGATATCATAATAATCTATTGTCACATAATTCATAATAAAATAACTTACAAGTAACAATATGGTGTAGGGTATTACATAGTCGAGTTGGACCGAATGTAACATTTTTATTTGTTCTTTATTTCACCCGTGATTAGAAACAACAAGTTGTACGTGGAAGGTCATCAAATGAGAAAAAGTTAATGTTCCTAAAAATCTCATACCAATTTTGAAATGACATTTAAAGTTTCCCTTGAAAGGATACTCAAGCAAAATCGCACTAATGAGTAGGATGTCAACTAACTAAATCATGCTTAGAGCAGTTAAATTTTAGTGCTATAAAAATGTAGTTAATTTTAAGTTTTTACCTTTTTTTCATCACATATATTTCGTGTAGAAATTTAGGTCACATTAATATTTTACTGTCAAGGGTAAATATACCTTAAAGCGAAGAAAATACGAACAAACATTTTAAAATGTCTCCCCTGACTTTAGAGGTAATTTAGTGATATTATCTGGATACATTTAAAACAACATTTTCCTTTAAGTAACTGTATATACTAAACCTCGTTATTTAAGGTAGTAATGGCTCGACAACAGTAAAACATAGTATTTTACACATCATTATAATAATATTCGTAACATGTATGAGTGGTAAATATGTAAACAATTTTTGGACTAAAATTATGTATGAATACAATTATATAAATATACACATACATACTCATGTACCAGCAAGTTAAATATATATATTTTAGCCAGTAGTTTTAAAAGATAATTTATAATAGTGTAAGTATGTAGTTGTAACTGTATGTGTTTTATAATTATTCTTGAATGTTTACTTCTACATGTGTGCTCTGTAAGTATGTATTTCACACTGCCTACATTGATGTTTCCGTTTTGATATTTTAAACATTTAGTTTCATATGACATACGCAGGAGATTAAAATTGGTTTAAATCTGTTTTACTCAATGTAGAGAAATTTAATGTTTTAAAGGGGGTACCCACCACACGAAGGAATTATTGATTATGGAATATCTGAAGAACTGTAAGGGCGAGAATTTTTAAATTCGATATCAATCACTTGCTCGGGGAACTAAACAAAATATAGGATGGTTGGGTACCTCCATACAAAGCAAATATTAATTGGTCGCATATCGAAGGAACTGCACGAGTTCTTAAATTTGGTACCAATCATTTCCTCAATGAAACTGTTTTACTGGATAAAATGTAGAACGGTTAAGATAAAAGCAAGGGTAGCATCAATGCAAATAATAAATAAACTTTGGAACAGACATTGTCAGGGGGCAAAATGCCCCTTGCATGATTTTTTTTTCAATTTTGATTTGTGAAATATTTTTCGAGCTTTAAGAGCTTTAGTTAAAAAAGCCGCTTGTTTAGGTCAACTTTAGTTTTACGTAAATTTTTAAAGTGACTCTTTTGTGAGATTATGTTATTACCTAAATCACTAACGGACTAATTTAAAATTAAGATTTGGATTACTACATTGTAAATTGCATTATATTTGAATAAAAGTTTCGCATTTTCTTTAATCTCAATTACGGGACCTACCTGAAATACAAAATCGATCATTACTAATATTATTGGTTTCGTTCAATAACTGTATGTTCATTGATCTGTTTACCGCAGGAAATATCTTGTTCACTCCTACAGTCAGCGTTAAGGGATAAATTTTGGATTTGGTAGACTTTCAAGTAAATAAAATATTACATCATTTATTAATATCTGACAAAATAAAACCTACGAATCATACACTTTTAAGATATATCTGGAATGAGTGATTATCCTAGCGCCGTCAACACTCAATTTAATTCGCAGAAAAGTATTATTTCCTGAGAAAATTTAGCTACAGTGTTCCGCACATAACTCTTTTCGCTGTCATTCGTTGGTTGCAAGTATTTTTTTGCACTTCTTCACTATTCTGTAATGCTGAAAATATTACGTTATGATCTTTCTTTATCTGAACGATAAAATTCGTCATAGCATGTCAGGAACTATTTAAAGGGATTATCTAACGCCAAATGTGTCACTATATTTGAAACATTATGCTCAGAAAAATTATCTTTCCATAATATTTCAATTATAAAATTACCAAAACTATGAAATTTTACCTATTTTCATCATTATATTAAATTAATAATATAGTTTTGTGTTGCGTTTTTTTGTACTCTGTACTGTATCTTAAATTAAGACCTATAAAATATGATTATTATACATATTTATAACCTTAATGACATTGTAGCCGTTCAAGATTTGAGTTTCGACTTGGTTGTTCGTCCAAAGGATCATAGATTTTTTTTTTTTAATTTTTCAAATGCGTCACAATTAAGCAATTAAAGAACTTTGTAATTAAACCTTTTTAAAAATTTATGTTATCAATAGTTTTAAGCATTAAAATTTCAATTTTTCCAAAAAGTCTCTGGAATACTTGAATTTTCAAATTCGACCTATTTTTTCACGACTTTTAATTTTTCGGATAAGTTTGATATTGTGCATTTATGTAGATGTTTGTAAAGTGCAGTAAATAAATTGCTACGGTTACTTCCAAGTCCGATATCAGAATCTTTCTATGTCGACTTAAATAAATATTGATATGGACCACACATATACCTTATGAGGTCTAAGATGATTCTCTCCTTATGTGATATACGGAATGACAGCTTTAGAGAGACAATTCCTTGTGAGCCTTGATTCTTTTGAAATAGAAAGGAGCAAATATACATGAAATGAGAATATACATAAATTAATCGAACTGGTTGATAGGGATACCCACATAACTCTAAATATTTATTTATATTAATTCATAGACGTAAACAAGTTGCCATTGTTGCTGTCACTTACGAAAAGTTATCTCACCTAAATATGAAATAAATTATTTATAAATTCATAAAATTATAAATTATAAATTTAATAAGTAATTTAATACCAACATTATGTGATAAAATTAACAAAAAATAAAAATATACAAATTAAACTCTAATTATATTCCACCTATTTTTGTCCATTTATCAATTAAGCCCTTTTATACATAATGCAAACGCATGATTTTTTTTTTACTGTTTGTTGTTATTTTCATATAAATAATTCTATTTTAACTATAATTATTAATATTGTAATATCATAATTATACAATCAGCCATTAGATGCATAATATATTTATGAAAATCCGCTAATTTATTAATTATTAAATGGAAAGTATATAATTACCAAAAAAGCAACATATTTTTATTCCATATATAAAATACAGATGCATACATACATACATACATAC
Source organism: Cochliomyia hominivorax (assembly GCA_004302925.2). Taxonomy (NCBI): domain Eukaryota; kingdom Metazoa; phylum Arthropoda; class Insecta; order Diptera; family Calliphoridae; genus Cochliomyia; species Cochliomyia hominivorax. The sequence goes on along the minus strand of PYHX02000156.1, from coordinate 25,659 downwards.
ATACATACATACATACATACATACATACATACATACACACATACATACATACATACATACATACATACATACATACATACATACATACATACATACATACATACATAATGATATCATTGTTTACCACATTATTTATTCACAAGATCCATCGGAAATCCATTTACACAAATTATTTGCATAATAAATGTTGACATTTATGTTTTGTTGTTGTTGCTTAAAATCAAGCAACAACAACAAACTCATTTTTTATTCTTCGTAAGATCGGATCTTTCAAAGAGTTTAATTTTAATTTTCAAAAAAATGTTTTATTTTTTAACGCTCTTTGAGTTTTTTAAGAGTATAATTCTTAAATATGAAAAAAAATAAAAACATGAATTATAAACACCACAATGCCGAATTTTCATTTCCTCCACCACAATGTGTGTGAAGTAAATACGTTATATTTCGTATATACACACTCACAGCTCTATATAATATATAAAAGTTTTTTTTTTTTAATATAACACGGAACACTTAAATTAGTTTTATTTTTGGTTATAACCTTTTTCCAATTGAACCGATTTTGATAATTTTTGGAATGTTAATAAAGTCTATATAACTTAATATTTTAGTAAAATTTCTTTCTAATTTATCGATTAATAATTAACAATTTTACAAAGAATTTAAATAGAAATATTCTCCGGATTATAACAATTAACAAATTTCATTGAGATCTGTCAACTATTGTGGATGTGAGAGTGCCAACAACGAAATCGAGAAAAGAGTTTAAAAATGAATTGTTCGCACAAATTTTTTGACTACCTGTGTAGCAGTTAAAAATAGCTTTATTAAGCTAAAAGAAGGCTGTTTTTATGTCTACAACCTCTGTATGAATGCACAATATTGAGATTTGTATATTTTGTTTTTCTTTTCCATTTCCTCTTTTTTACTCTTCTTTCAGTTAAGAGAAGTTATTTGGAACGGAGCAAATGGAGAAAAATAAGATGAAAATTTTAATCGAAAATAAGGGTTTTATTTTTCAATTTTCTCAAAGAAGAGTAAAAATTAAGTTCATTTGAAAATTTAGATTTTGCTCAGTGTTTTTCCATACTCTGGCAAAAATAATTGGGAAAAATAGGAAAAGGGAAGAAAGAGTAAATTTTAATGAAATAATTAAATAAAACGTTGCACACATACATTTATCATCATCAACTTATTAAATATATATTTATTGATGTGATGGTGATAAAATATGTATGTATGTAAATATGCATAAGGTATTATATGGTTAAATGTGCGCATATTTGTATTTATACATATTCATATTTCCATATATAAATATGTATGTCATCAATATTTTTTGTTGCCATCAACAATATTAAATTTAAGCCTCTAGTATTTACGCTTTTCGTAAGGATTATGGCGTTGTTTAAAAAGGGAATATACTTTATTTTTAATTAGCATACATTTGTGCATTAATATTTTGTGTGCTTGTGTATGTGTGTGAAAATCTATTTAAATTACAATAAAAGTAAGCGAGAATATTTTAATCAGTTATGGTCGAATCTTATATACTCTTTAACTGCAACAAAACTGAAGTTAAAATGGTTCTCCAATTTACCTTTTAATGACTATTTTTCAACACTCACATTCCGTGAAAATTTGGTTGGAGAATGAAACAATAAAAAATGCCCTTATTATATTAAAAGAATAATATAATAAGGGCAAGTAACTATGTAGTAATCATTTAAAACCGGCCATGTAACAACCTTCGCTATAACGCAGACTTGAACATTTACAGAGTGGACCTCGTAAAATTTGATGGATTATTTTTACTGGCATAAAAATATATTCTTCAAAATGCTTTCATAATAAATACATTTATGATAGATTTATTTAATTTAAGTTAATTTTCGGAAGTGGGGGTTATATGCGTTCTGTAGAAAATTATATGTGTTCTATATTTGTTACATGATTTTCTGCTTGTTTAAATCTTTAATTGATGGATTTTTAACACTTTAAATTTAACGATATTTAAAAAAATTCTATATGTAGGCTTTTACTTATAACACCACACAATCACATGTGAGACTTCAGAAATTAAAACCCCATTCTGGTAAAATATATGTGTGGGATCCATCTAAAATATCAGACCGATTATTACAAATTTCGAAAAGGCTAGGCACAATTAATATATTGGCCTGAATGGATGAACCTCGATTAAGTGGTATATGGTATATGGTATATTATGGTATATGGGACCTATAGCTTTTTTAAATAAAACCAATATTGAAGGTTTTAAAAGGCGATAATATAATATCGGACTGTATTACATTGTGGGAACTTTAAAAAATTGCTCAAAAACGCTCTTTTGGAAAAAATACTGTTACTTTTGAATTCACATATTTTTTTCAAAAATTTCACATTAATATCGGAGCTCCCTTCCTATTGATTTGGAAGATCACAAGTTTTCGTTAGATGCTAGACATGGGGGATGGGGCTTCCAATAAAGGTCACCAGGGTATAGAGTAAAAATATATGATTTGATTGGAGAGATAATTCTATTTAGACAGTATGCTTCTATAAAGAATCAGTTAACAGTTTTCTGAGAAAAAAATATTATTGAAATGAAATTTCTCCGAATTGAATTTTTGTGTTTTTAGAACCAAACATTTTGGGACAACTGAGCGTTCTAACAACGGACAGAGATAAATCTGGCTCAAACTTTCTTATCGTTATAATATGAGTCCAAACGCACCGCTTTGGTAATGAACAGGCAGAAAATTGCAATGGAAAGTACGGCTTCTTAAATAACAAATGCATCATTGCAATGCTGATTTGAGTGAGGAACACACAATGGGATATATGCATAATAATAATTACTATATTGGATTGTGCCGAAACTTATTTGCACCTTAGAAAAACTTGCGTGAACTGGAGACATTGAGTAAGAAAATAATTAAATATTTTATCTCGAAAGTCGCAATATTTAAATGTGGGTTAAAGTGCTTAAAAGATTGTAACGAAGTAATTCGTTACATATTTTTTTTGTTGTAAAATCAGATATAAATTTAACTCGTTAACATGAATTTAAAATGTATTTGCTTATTTTATAATTGTTTTTGTAAAATAACTGTTAATTTTTAAGAGTATAAATATAAGAGAAATTGTTGTAGTATAAGAGAATATAGTAACATATTTAAGTATGAGTACATTACACGCCCAACATACAAAATAGTTGCATCACTACTACGATACTGTTGTATTACCACTAATACTAATAATCAATATCACTACTTCTTCAGTTGGGCTTGTGCTGCCGTTGTGGATGGACAGCTATCGCAAGTTTGTAATAGCTTCGATAGCAGCCGTATACAGGCAAAACAGTCCCAACCTAGTAGTAGTGTTAGGGTTTCTACTGGTATTTACTGCCATAGATCCCAAACAATGTAGTGGTGTTAGGGTCTCTACTGGTATTTACTGCCATAGATCCCAAACAATGTAGTGGTGTTAGCGTTTCTACTGGTATTTACTGCCATAGATCCCCAAACAATATAGTAGTGTTAGAGTTTCTACTGGTATTTACTGCCATAGATCCCAAACAATATAGTAGTGTTAGGGTTTCTACTGGTATTTACTGCCATAGATCCCAAACAATGTAGTAGTGTTAGGGTTTCTACTGGTATTTACTGCCATAGACCCCAAACAATATAGTAGTGTTAGGGTTTCTACTGGTATTTACTGCCATAGATCCCAAACAATATAGTATGGCAAAAGGGAATCTACTGGTTTTTACAACCATAGATCCCATGCAATGTAATAGTGATAGGTATGGTAGTAGAACTACTAATACAATTACAAAATAATATTCTATATAAGGGCCGGATCTAGATTTAATCGAGGAGTCTGGTCTGGAAATCTGGAGGTCGCGGTGTTTAAATTAATAACTAAATAATTAAGTGCTTTTATAATAATTAGTATATAAGAAAAATAATAAATTTTGAATAAACAATAAAAATAAACTTAAAATACAAAGAATCCTGGGTATCCTGGCAAACATCATTATAAGATGCATTTATAAAAGATACTCAAAAAATTTTATTGTATGAAATATCAACGAAATAGGTTTATATGTTAAGAAATCCATTCCGACATACCCCTTATATAGGATCCACACACCTTAATTAAGATCAAAATTTTATATTTTAATAGAAAAACAATTGTTACAAATTTTAGTAAAGTCATTCCGAATTAAAGGATTTAATATTACTGACAATTATCTCGATGTATCTTGTCCATAACTCGTATTTTACTGAAGGTTCCTATTACTGCATCATTATAGACTGATAGTTCATCGATCTACAACTTTTTCCGCTTAACTCATTTTTTGATTTTAAGTAACAAAATGTAATGGACAATAATAAATTAATATGGAACTCGAACACTTATTTTAAATTATTTTTGATTTTTTGAATACCTTAAGAGACTTACTTCGTAAATTAGTAAATTAAGATGCAAAATTTAGCCATTTGAATGATTTTTTATCGAACTTTATCTAATACTCATAATATTTTGATGGAATTTGATACACTTCGTTATTTTTCCCATTGAAATTAGTGATAATCAGCTCCGAATGCTTTCTTTGAAGATTAAAAAGGACTATATCACTTAAAATAGTACACTTTAATATTATATACAACTGTTTTACTGAAAATATTTGGTTAAATATACATACTGTGGAAGAAAAGTCTCCGTATAAAAATAATTATACCCTACACCACCATAGGTGGTAAGGTATTATGCATTTGTGCAGATGTTTGTTACAAAGAGAAAAACTAGTCCTACTACCACATTTAAGTATACTGGTCGACTCAAAATCACTTCCTGGCTGTCAATGTGAAGCTGGTTCACAAAGAACAAACCGTTGTTTTGAAGATAGATTAATAAAATTTAGTAAGTGCGATTGTTTTTGTCTAAGAACTAAGCCTACTGATATTGATTATTATCGGTCCATTATTTTATATAGGTCCCATACAAATGTCCCTTCGGAACGGGGTTTTTAGGTCATTAAATTTCTAAATATAAAACGCTATTAACCTTATTTTTCGTAAATAATTCTTATTATATTATAAAACGTCCTGTCAAATTTCACGTGATCGGTCTATTTTTTCATATAGACCCCATATTACCACCCTTCCAAATATCGCATTGAAACTTATAAATCGGACGTACTTAAAAATTATTTTGTCAAATAAAGATAAATATAAACCAAAACTACTCTGCAAAATTAAACGAGGGCCGGTCCATAATTTTTTTAAATTTTTTCGTAGCAGCCATTAATAACAACTATAACATTTTTCCCTGTTTAATATGTATTTTTATATCGTACATATTATACCCTTCATAACATGCCGTCCGACTCAGACTCGATTTACCGATGTCCGTCAGTCTGTATTAATGACTGGTTGTCGACAGCCTGCAGGTCTTAAATTTCAGAAATCTCTGTGAAATTTTTTACACATTATTAAATTGACCGAAGAACGAAGCCTACTGAAATTAGCAATGTTCGGTCCAGTAATTCATCTCCTTCCTATACAAATGTTCCTCCCGGAATGGGATTTAAAAACATAAAGGCCCGAAATATGAAGCGATTTAAACGAACTTTGGCACAAGTAGGTTTTCTAATATTTTTAAAGAATATGCCAAAATATGCGAGGGTCGGTCCATTATTTCTCATATAAATCCCCTTCCAAATATCATTTTTAAGGGCATAAATTTTACATATACTTTAGTATTGTAATAACGATAGGCCAAATTAAGATAAATATAAGCAAAAAACGATGTGCAAAATTATACGAGGGTAGACTGCACAGTTAAGTATAAATCGAAAAATTGAATTATACGATGGTTGTTTACTAATTTGTCGTAACTACTTATAACCAACATTGTACTGTAAGGTATTGCATAGAATTGACATCTCTACTTATTTGTGTCGATAAGTTTCTGAATATATGGGGTGGAATGTGACAGTATTTTCAAAAAAAAATCATCTTAATAAACGTCATTTCATGTAAATATTTTCTTTATTTCCGTCCATAAAATTATTTTCATAATTATTTGAAAAAAATCAAACAACTTCATTTCCAAAGACATCAGATATTTCTCTAAGGCATTTTAATATTAAAGTTATTTTTAGATTTATTAAATTAATTTCAAAGAATAAATATTTAATATCTAAATATTTGAAATATTATTAATTTATTATTGCAACAATTTACTTTTTTATTATATAATAATTTTTATAATATAAATAGAATAATTTTTCTTTTGTTTCTTTACAGGTCAGTAATTTGTTATTTAAATATTAGAAACTTAATCAAACAATCATAAATTGCTAGAAGGTAATTGATGTAAGTTTTAATAGAATTTCTATAAAATTTATTTATTTAAATTTAGATAACATATTTTCAATTAAAAGTTAATTGGTTAGATAGATTTGATGATTATCTAGAAAATTTAATTTTAAAACTAATTTTATATTAAAATATAAATTGTTTATTCTAAAAATAATAATTATTATTTTCTAATTGAAATAAGATTAAAAGTAGTAAATTTGATATTTACACGATTAAAAAATTTGAAATTTTATAATAGTGATATTAGTTAACGAATTTTGCCGCTAATTACTTTTCTGTTATCAAATATTTCCCATTTTTGTCGCTAAAAGTGTCGTAAGTTAACGATATTTTTTCGCTAAGCTAACTTCAAATAAAAATTTGTTGCAGAATAATAACAACAATAATAAAGTTGTTATGTTTCCCCATGTTAAAAATAATTTTAAAACAATTGTTCTCCACGAACCCAAAATATGTAGAAAAGTTAAGAAGATACAATGAATTAAATCACTTGATCGCCACAATGGGTATCGTGACAGCATACAAATGATTCTATTGAAGAGATAGAACAGATCATATAATTTTTAAAATTGCTGGTATTATGGAAGGTACGCGATCGTCATCTCAAGAAAAAGGACAATTTGAATGTGCTACCACAAATAAGCAGTATTTTAACTTGAACATATTTTGTATTGAACCAGTAATAACAATATGCATATGTATTTAAAACATATGTTAGATACATATGCACTTCAAGACACGAAATTGTGACAGGATTGGCTAAGCAGTTTAACAAGTTCTTTCTAAACGCAGTTATGCAAGAGCTACCCTTATAGAATTCCGCTGATTCTGTTCTATGTTTGCGATAGAAAGTCTTCAAGTGAATATCGTTCAAAGCTGCCATATGTAAATCCTGATCAGTAAGATCTTCAATATACCTATGTAGGCTCTGTTCATATATTCGAATATCTTTTCTAACATGCCTCATCGACTCTGATGCCTAAGTTTGTGTTTACCTTTTTAGTTAAGTTGGTTAAGAGTGATTCTGTCGTATTCTTTAGGAAAAATTGTGTATTTCGATGCGATAACCATTTACCAAAATGTATGGGTATTCAACTCCGTCATCCGTCGCCATTATTGCACAGTCGTCCACATAAGTTACCACCTCAACTACTGTTGAAAGCGCTTGGAGTTTCGACAGGTAGATATTAAATAAAAAAGGAGATAAGAAGTCGCCCTGTGGAACTCCAAGGTTTTTATTTTCGAGCACGAAACTCTGAGAACTAACGTCTACTCAAGTACGATATATCCCTTTAAGTTGCCATCAAAGGCTTCTTTGATGGCTTCTGCAACTTCATAAGTAGTGAACTAGAAAGGCCTAGTTGATTATATAAATTTTGTTTCCTCTGGTTTTTTGTAAAGGACAGCTTATATTGCGATTTGATCCAAATATATGTGAATTATATGGCTTTGGATTATTCTTTGATATTCTTGCACACGAAATGGCAAAGTTAACTAAATTATTAGCAATATGTACCAGTGTATCCTATACTATCCATATCCAATTTTAAAAGTTTTGATAGCACAAAATTTTCTAGCAATTGAAATGAATTGTTTAACTTATTCAACAGATAAAGATTTAGTATCAAAAAAATAAATATTTATTTGTTTCCTAGTTTTTGGTTCTGTTTATGATTTCCAATGATATATGTATGTGTGTAATGTTTGTACTATTGCAACAGTTGTATCAACAATTTGAATAAAATTTCAAAGCCTGCCAGCAACAGCAACAACGAACGACATGAGAAGGTCAATAAGATTTTTAAGGAATGATAAACATAGTTTCATCATGTTTCAACACCTGTTGCAAACAAAACATATACAAAATATTGCAACATGCAAATAGCACAAATTGTACATATTCTACATATATGCAAGTGTATAAGGTTTCAATGTATATGTGAGTGTGTACATGCAAAATAATTTTAATTTCTACACGATGGAATTAAATAAATATACGTGGGGTATTTTTTAAATACAAGGAAATTATTTTTCCTCTGAAACCATATTAAATGAGAATAACGTTTTATTAAATAATTAAAGCTAAAAAGTAAATTAGTTAAAAATTTATATTGTCAAGGTGCATTTCAAGTACCTCTTTTCATTTAAATTTTATTGACTTTTAAAGTAACCTTCTACACATGGCTGGTTAAAAGTTAAACGTAGCATGTTATGTTAAGCTATCTCTCATACCATAAGTCATCAGTATTTAAAAATACAAATATCAAAAATGAAAAAACAGCACTTGTACAGTTTTTATCTGCTTTAAAAACACATTTGACCATCAGTTATATAAATTAAATTAAATATTTTAATTTAATGTTGAAAAAAGTTAGACGATATTTTGTACTTTTCTTTTTTTCCATTAACACCTTTGGCACGGACAAAGGAAATTAATTTTAACACTTTAATTAAATAACAGAAATAAGCTTTCACAATTGTTCAACAAATTTTAGTCATTGTGAAATTTATAATACAGTGTAAAAAATGCAATTCACATTATATCGAGAAGGACAAGAAAATGTTTAGCAATTTAAAATGGTTTCTTATAAATATCTCAGCATTCCGATATGCTTCCTGAATTGACTATTGTGACCGGAAAGAAAAATTAGGATATGAAAATTAAATTCCATTACAAAAATTAAAAAGAATGCGTTTTTGCGTCTTCGTTTACCGTTTATTGTGCAATTTTTCGATAAATCTAAACTGTACAGCTGCCCTTCATGACAAACATTTAGAAAATTGTTCACAATCTTCAGATAATAAATTACAAACGTATTAAAACGTTGTAAAGAAATATTCTTGCAATTCCTTACTCATATTAAGGAGTGAGATCGAAAAATTCTTAACATGTATATACGTTAATATAAACAAAACCACTAAACTTACAATTTTAGCTTTTAATTTGATTGAAATTATAATTAAAATTTACTTTGCTCAATCAGGTATCAATTTAAAACATATCACACTTTTAGACACTTTTTTGTGCTCTTTAATTCTCTTTTAACAAAGGTCCAATAGAATAACCTCTCTCATAATATTATTGTTTTTGTATCGCTTAATAGCTTGTAATAAGATGTCAAGTCAAGCCAAAAATAAGTTGACACATTATGAAATCTTATGAATTGAAGCAGTTTTTGTGTAAATTTAGATATTTAGAGACTCTTTGTAAAAAATGATTGGCTCTTTTAGTCGTAATTGAATTTTGATTGGCATACCAAAAATTTTGCATGCTTTTGGTTCCTAAACTTGTCTTCAACATTAAATAACATTACATTTTTTAATAGGAATTTGTAAATTTTTTTAACTTGACTTCAAATTCAGTGCTCAGACCTTGGAATGCTTGGTCAAAATTTTTTAAATATTTTTATATTAGAAGTTTTAATGAAAAATGTATGTTAAGAATTGTTTGATCCTACTCCTTAATACCGACCCAAAGTTCAACCCAAATATGTCGATTTTATTGAAATACTGAAACAATTTTAAGAACTTGAAACCTATTTAAGAAAGAGCTATAGCCAAATATGGGGCAATACTCTTAAAAATGACCTTAAAGTTGCTCTGTTTGAAATGAAAAATAAAATGAAAATTAACCTCTAACTTGCGAACAGCTAGTCCGATATAAATACACATAGTGATGGTAAAAGTTTTGAGTTTGAAAATTTTGAACCAAACAGGGGTTTGTTTACAGGTTCGCAATGTTTAACATCTTGTGTCATAAGAAATTTTAAAACGATTAAGATTCGCCGATTTTGTGCAAAGAAACCCAATACCTTTGTAGGTGGTTGGGATATTATGCGTTTGTGCTGATATGTGTAACGTACAGAAAAAATTACACTATACCCATCTTTAAGTTTACCGACTCAGAATCACTCTCTGCACAAAGTTCTCATAACATAATGAATTTTCATAAAATAAAACTACCCAGTAGTTAAAGGAGCCTGACGTCCTTTAGATCTACTCGAAGACAACTCATAACCATGTTTTATTAAAGTATTCGCAACGATTCAACAGTTACAAAATTAAAAAAAACGCTTTGAAACCACTGGACAAAGAGGCCATTAAATGTTTTTAACAGAAAATAGTTTAATATAAAATCGTTAAAATTCTTAGTATTTATTTGTGTCAATTTTAGAAGTTACTCTGATTCGATTGTTTTGGAATATGACTCGTTTTGTAGACTATAAATTTAAGACTGTGTCTTAATACTCAACATTTGCGACTATTGTAAATTATTAATGAATTTCAACTTCATCAATAAATTTGCCACAAATAAAGCAAATAATTTTTAAATTATTTTATCGTCACGAATGAAATTTTATTACCCCAACAATATTTAATTTTTCTTCCTAATTAAGTAGTCGACCACGAATTATTATGAGCTAATAAATGTTAACTAATTATTTAATTGATTATTTTTAAAAATATTTTTTATGACTGATTTTCATGTCATTAGTTAAGGTATCAGAATATTGGATATTAAATTTTAATTACTTTGCGTTAAGGAAATTATAAGAAGAAGGGAAGTAGAAATTACAACATAAATTAAGGGGAGTGTTGTATTTCACGTAATAATATACATTTGCAGAATTCTTCATGAATAATGAATGAATCTGTTTATGTTTTCCATTAAAAATAATTGTGTGTTTATACCCTACACCAACGTAGGTGGTTGGAGTATTATGCGTTTGTCCAGAAGTTTTTAAAGAAAAGAAATAATATTGCTATAACCAATTGTTTGGGTCAATTTAACGATATACGTCCTTCTGGCTGGCTGGCTGTCTGTCCATGTAAACTTATTGAACAAAATACAACTTGCAATTTTAAAAATATCTTGATGAAACAGTTCATGTGTTATTATTTTGTTATAGTTTTGGTCGAAGCCAATTGAAATTGGTAATAAAAAATCGATTATTTCATACGCAAGGTCGTAGGATATATCAACGAAAAATGTTCTTAGAAATTTAACGAAAAAAGGGGTTACTCTAATTAATAACAATTTTCATTAAATTAAAAAAGTTTTTAGTAAAAGATGTTTAATTAAATAAAAAAGTATTAACAGATTTTTTGTTTAATTTTACGTACTAAAATAAAGTCAGTTTGAATAAAATTTTTGTTCATTTAATTATTTTGTTTTGTCAAAAAAGTTTTTATATTTTCCTTGTCAAAAATTCTCCTCAGTCTTAGATCTCGAAAGAAATTTTGCAAATCGACGTGTACTAAAAAATATAATTAGAACTAAATCCTCGATGTGTAGATCCACAGATATTCGATAATCTATATTTGCTTTGTATGGGAGCTAATTATCCCCTGTCTTACATTTTATTCAGTAAATCAGTTCATTGGGGAAGTCATTGGAAACAAATTGGAAAAATGTTACAGTTCTTTAGATATTCTTTCTTAATTTAACTAACATTTCGTAAATTATAATACTAAAATACAATATTAAATTAAATTATAATATTCATCAATATAAAGAATTTATTTTTGTCAATTTAAATAATATTTTTTCAAATTAACCACATTTTTATTAGGGAGTGCAAATAGTCATACTGACAATTTTTCGTCAATTTGAAGAATTTACGAAAAGAAAATTTTCGTTTTATTCAGTTTCGTTATATTTACTACCTTATTTGGTTCAGTGCAGCCCCTATAAAAAGGAAGAAATGGGGTTGTAGAGTCATTAAAGTCATGATTACAAAACTAAATTTGGCACAGATAATGTAATAATATTTTAAAATTGTATGCCAAATTATATGAGAATCGGTCCAATATCTTTCATGCCATACAACCCTCCTAAAAATATCACTTTTAAGGGCTTAAATATCAAATATACGTTGGTATTGTGATCAGAAAATCCCTTTAAAATGCACAAATCCTACATAAATATTAGTACCACGGTACACTGCACTCTTAAGCTGAAATTTTAAAATATATTTATACGAGGGTTGTTCATAAATTTTAATAACCAACAATGTGATGTAGGATATTAAATAGTCGGGCTTGACCTACTATAACTTTTACTTGTTTTAGCTAAACTTGTGACATATTTTTTTCCCTATAAGTTTTGACTCCAATTCTTGTTCATACCTAAAATAAGGCAATAACTTTTTGTGTTGTCATGCAATAAATATTTTTTTATTTTACACCACCAAAAAACATAACACAAAAAGAAATTTTCATTGACATTGGACTTTTTGCCTGTGAATGTAGTCAATGTACAAATCTAATTTTTGCCTGAATAGTTTTTCTTGGCCACATTAATAAATAAAATTTATATTCTGTTTCTATTAATGATCGCAAAGTATTTTATAAATAAATTATAAATAATTTTCTAACCTCCATCACCACAAATGGTGAAGAGGGTGCATGAACTTTGTTATTTTGTGTGTAACGCTAAGAAGGAATCATCTCAGATGCCATAATGTATATGTATATTCTTGCATCAAATAAAAGTCTGTGTCAATTTAGCTTTGTCCACCTGTCTGTCTGTATGTTGTTGGCATGCTCACGTCCACAATATATGACAGAACACAATGAAATTTGGCCAGAGTATTTTTTATAGTTGTGAGAAATTTTATTTAAAAATCCCGAAAAATATATATATCAATAGATACAGACCAATATCTGAAGAAACCTCTAAGTTCAAGAAAAAAACTTTCGTAAAATTAAAATTATAAATCGCCAAATTAGAATGAAACTCTGCCTTAATATTAAGTTATATATACTTCATTATCATTCCAAAAATTTTAAAAATAAGAGTCCCAGTGTTATATTTACGAAGTGTGCATGTAAGAAATATAAGTGTGCATGTACGAAATATAACATATTTATTTCACACGCATTTGTGGTGGAGGGTACTGAAGTTTCGGTATGACCGAAGAATTATATATTTTTGTTATTTAATTGATTAAACTTTAATTTGGAACGTATTATATTTTATACAGACATTTAAAATTACAATAGTGTTTAAAGTAATATTAAATGTTTAAATTTCAATTGTAATTCGGATATAAATAACATTTTTATAAGATGCTTTAAAATGTTTCCATATTTTTGTCTGTTCATTAGAACGAATATTATTTTTTGTTATTTATGAAACTATTCATAATCCGATTAAAATTGTTTATTCATGTAAATAAATTTATCATGCATTTTTCTAATCGAATAAAATGAAATAAAATTATTGTAGAAATAAAAATTAAATTAAAAATTAAAAGTTATATGATTTTCCATCATTCATAATGATTGATTACAAATTTACCTTATTTGTAAAGTTAGGATAAAAGTAAGGATGTTATATTCAGTTGAGCCAAATTATAAATACCCTACATATTAATTATATGTGGTTGTGCCAGATATTGTTATACCCTTCATCATTAAAAATGATTCTTTACTCTATCAATCCGTGAGAAATGCTAAGAAGGTCATCTAATACACTACAAAGTATATATATTGTTCTGAAAAGTTTCCTATTTAAAACCAAAAAAGTCTATAATAAAAGATATAGATCGATATCTGAGAATTGCTCAAAATTGAAACGAAAAACTTTTATAATTTTTTCGAATGAAAATCGGCAAATTCGAATACATTTTTATCATGACATTTATCAATATTTAATTCATTATTTTTAATTTTAAGAATTATTTTACGAAAAATTAATGAACTACCCTCGTATAATTTCACTTTTTGATTTATTTTTAAGTGTGCAGTACATTACTGTAACACTTACATCTATGTTAAATGATTTAAAAAAATATTTTTTTCTGGGGGTTATATGGGGACTACAAGATATTATAAACTGACCCTTGCGTAATTTTGCACATCGGCTTTTGCTTTTATTTCTCTTAATTTGGTCTGTTATTATTACAATATCAACGTATTTATGATATTTATGCACAAAATTTGATATTTGAAAAGGGGGACCAATATGGGACCAATAAAAAATAATAAACGGACCCTCGCATATTTTGGCACATTATAGAAAAATATTATAAGACTTACTTGTGCCAAATTTCGTTTAAATTGCTTTATATTTCGTGCCTTTATGTTCTTAAAACCCATTCCGGGAGGAACATTTGTATGAGAGATACCTGTAATATTGTATCGAGATTAGGCCAGAATAATATGTACCAAATTTCATCGGGATATCTCAGAAATTACGACCTCTTGATTGTTCACAATGTTCACATAGAACATTCTAGAAGAGTCGTTAAATCGACTCATTGTGAGTTGGACTGATTCTGAGTCGAACGATACACTTAAAGGTAGCTTTAACGCCATTTTTTCTGTATGTTAAAAACATCTGCACAAAAGCATAATATACCAACCAACTACGGTAGTGCAGGGTATAAAAATACTACTAAATGTCAATTCGTATATTTAGCGATAAACATACAGATTTATATCTAATAATCTCAATTGAATGTATCTGTATGTTTTGGTCGCTTGTTTTCCTTTATTTCAACATGGAATGTGATAGTGTCGATTGCTTGATTGATTTTCATTAATTCTCAAAACCCTTGAATTCGTTTTGAATTTACAAATATGATATCATACAAATTGCTTCAATATAATCTACAAATGTTAACATATTGTAAAGATTTACGGAGACTATCTTTATACAAAATATCATTGTTATAATTAATTTTTGGTAAAATTTCTAGATATCGACATATTCAAGATGGGCAACCTTAGAGGTCTAGCGTTAGGTTTATTTGTGACGACGTATAAATCTAAAAAAAGTTGAAAAGTTAAAGAAATCTAAAAATTTCTACTCACGTATTACAAGAATTTAAAGCTCTTTAGCCTATAAAACGAATCAACTCGGGAAGTGACTCAATAAGTCATTTTTTTGGTTGTGCTAAAATAAAAAAAATTGAAACTCAATTAGTTTATCTCTCACTTTAGAACAAAACTTTATTCACAGCAATGTTGCACTGATAGCACAGATTACAGACTTCTTTTAAGCTTGACTCACAATCAAACAATTTACACATGACTCGCTTAAATGTAAGTCATAGCAAATTAGAAAAAATAAAACAGCGCCATCTATGATAAATAAAATAAAAAATAATATATATAAATGGATATCATGCAATGGATGATTTAAAATCAGCAAAATCGGTTCAGTATGTTAAACCGATGAAGAGGGAAACCTCTAGATGCAAGCGAAAATCTTTCGTAAAATAAAATAAATAAAATTAATCCATATGTACGTATTACAATTCCAAAAATTATTAAAATCGGTTAAGTATAAATATTATAGCCAAACGTCGAAAGGGAAAAATCGAAAAAATACAAAAAAGGTCAGAAGCAGATGAAAAATTCGCAACTTGCGACTAAAGTAGCACCAACAGTAATATTAACACCGTTAGTATTTTATAATGTTGTATTTGTGAAGAAACAATATTTTTTTCTGGACTGATTTTCCTTACAATAGTTGAAATAAACCAAACTTTTGAAACATTTGGAAATGTTATAATTTGTAAATGATATACCACCCTTTTTCGAGATCAAATCAAATATCGGTTTATAATTTTGATAAACGAAACCAAGTTTGCTGCTATAAACAAGTAAACTTCCCAAGACAATGCCGTAACCACATATGCTATTAGAGGACGTAAGTAAATAATGTTTAAAAAGTAAAAAACATATCACAATTGTAATACAAATAAAGAAAATTTTGGAAACCAAATAAAAAATTGGAAAAAGTATAAAATTCAGAAAAAATATTCATTATATACCAACCAATTGGCACAATGTTTATTTCTATTAAGTCAAGAATCAATAATTTACAAAAATAATTAAAAATTATTAAAAATTTTATAACAAAATCAATATTTGCCTCAAATACCAACCTACACTTGTGCCTCTACATAAATATTTCCCGCCAAAGATAATTTAAATAAATTGAAATTAATTTTCAATTCGCATATTTTATTTTCACATTTAAATTCACAAGTGCAATCGAATGGAAAAATGTTTGTGAATTAATTAAGAAAAAAATCAGAAATAAAATCAAAATTTCTGCGAAGTTAAACAGTTGGAAAACTAAATGAAATAAAAAAAAATAAAAATATATTTAAAATTAATTGTTGGCAAAAAATAATAATAAATTACAAATATGTATGACATGTAAACGTAAACACGCCTACAATGAACATGACATGACACATTAATGAAATGTTTGCTCGTACGAATCATGCAAAAAGAATGGAAAAAAGAATAAAAAATAAGAAAAATCCAAAAGAAATGGTAAAAATCCACATAAGAAATGAATGAACGGGTCTTTTGGTCTGTGCAAGTGTTTATGAACGTTCATATTCCAATATTCTCTTAAGAGAAATAAGATGTTGACACGCAAAATAACTCGACAAACGATTATAAATAAAATTTTAATAGACAAAAATATACGGATAAAAAGAAAATTAAAATATTGCAAATGACATATATTTCTTATGCTGCACGGACACATGTACATACAAATACAATTCTATAACCATGAAATTGCACACGCAAACACTTACAAATGTGGGTGACGACACTAACTCACCCACATAAAGAAAAATAAATTTCCAAAAAGTAAAAAAAAAGTAAATTAATTAATTGAAATTTTCGTATAAAAACAACAGCTGTAATTAATAAATGTTCGGATGAAAATCTCCCAAAAACGAAATCTGTAAGGAATAAAGTGCCAGAAATGCAAATTGCATTTATGTAAATATCACATTGAAATATTGAAAAGCACAGAAAATAAAGTCAAATGAAATGTTGTTTGAAACAACATTAAAATAATTAAAAATAATATTATCGGTTATACAGAACATTAAGTATTCTATAATAGTTATATAGAAAAATTTATAGACTTTTTATATTTCAGGTAATAGACTTCTCTATATTATAGACTATATATACTATAGATTTCTCTATAGTCCAGACTTCTCTAAATTCCAGATTATAAACTTTCTTTATATTCCAGACTATAAACTTTTCTATAGTTCAGACTATAGACTTCTATATAGTTCAGACTATAGACTTTTTTCTAGTCCAGACTATAGACCTTTCTCTAGTCTAGACTATAGACCTTTCTCTAGTCTAGACTATAGACTTTTCTCTAGTCCAGACCATAGACTTTTCTCTAGTCCAGACTATTGACTTTTCTCTAGTCCAGACTATAGACTTCTCTCTACTCCTGACTATAAACTTCTCTGTAGTCCAGACTATAGACTTCTCTTTAGTCCAGACTATAGACTTCTCTGTAGTCCGGACTATAGACTTCTCTGTATAGATTTTAACTTGACCTCGTTTAACAGTTGAGTTGAAATAGGGTGTAAAAATTCTGAAAATATGTAACTGTGTAAATTGTCTTCAATATTGTATAATGAACGATGTTTCCATATGAAAAAGTAGCAAAATATTTATTACTTTTACATCATTTTATATCATGTATTTCAAATAACTTCATAAATACAAAATATATTTCAATGTCATTTTACATTGGTACATGTTACTGTAGATTTACATAAGAATATTGTGTAGCAAAAATTTAATTTTTTGGATGACAGCATCTATTATTACTACAGAATAATATTTAATTGTAGCAGGACCAGGTAAACTAATATACAGATATTATTATATCGACCCTGGTTTTTGTCAATGCAGGAATATATACTAATGGGATCTTATCAAATTTTGTTCTTATGTTAAATTTTTTATTACTCTCACTTCAGTAGTTCTTCAAAAATACCATAATTAATATTTTCCTTGTATGTATGCAACTTTTCTGTCTGATCATTTACGTCCCACATTTTGTTTAGTGGAACTTCCCTGAGAAAGCAACTGTGATAAAAATTTATTACTCTCGCTTTAATAATTCTATAGGTATTGGAAACTTAATATTTGTTTTGAATGGTCGATATCCATTTAGTAAAATAGATTTTTGAGAAGTGTTAGGAACAAGACTTACAAATTTAAAAAATCTTTATATAAGGAGTGAGACCTAAAATTTCATAACACACGTTTCTCATTTAAACTTTTAACCCAAGATTTATAAAATATTTTCAACAAAACATAACTTGTGGGGACAGGCATTAAAAAGTCTGCGGTCAAGCTTATTCCAATGTCATTAAACAGTACCGGGAGAACTTGTACAGTGACAGAAATTCGGGTTCAGGTAGAATAAATGGTCCACATTATGTTTCTAAAGAAAAAAGTCTAGGACACAAAAGCATTCAGAATTTTCCAAAAAGTTCATGAAAGTTTTCAATGCCTACAAAAAAGATAAAAGAGTTTTCCGGACCACTAAGAATATTTATTTACTCAAAAGATTGGGTATATTAGAGATTTCAAACGAAGATTCGTTCAAATCAGCCACCAAAATAAGAGCCCAATTGATAAACAGATAAACAGAAAGGGGATCCCACAATATACACTATTCGAAACAAATTATGACAAAACAATAAACATGGCTGCGTAGCCTGCAAAATAGAGAAAACAGACGTCAGTTTTATATAGATAATATTGAGGTATTCTCATGGTATTTTAAAAGCGTTAATAGTGGTTAATGTACAATTTTAAAGGATTAATGGTATGGAGATGTGTGTTTTCAAGTCTAACAGGTAACAATGTGCTTCTAGATGGAAAAAATTCTGCTGATGTCTTCTTAAAAATATTGGAGGAGCATGATATTCCTAATATTGGAGGAGCTTATTGGACCCAATATTAACTCTAAACAGAATAATGTTTTAAAATGGCCTCCACAAATTCACAGTTTTTTACCCATAGAAAATGCTGGGACTATTTTTAAAAATACGTATCGCAAAAGAACAATCAAAAAATCTCAACGTATTGAAGGATTTTATTCTTAGAAAATGAATTAATATTTTCAAAGAAGAGTGTATGAGGCTAACAGATACAACGCAAGATAGTAACGGTTCGTAATTATGGACATTGTGGATTTTAAAGATTTGACACATTAATTTATAAATAATTTTGAACAGGAAAATACATATTTTTTAACATTTTGTTTTTCGTTTAATAAAATAATATGTGTTTTAAATATCTGTTAAAATTTTTTTAAATATTTCAGAAAATAAAAAAACTGCATACATTTTTAAAACAAAATTGTGTTCAGACAAATTTTTTCCACTTACTGTATATTTTAAAAGTATTTTTTGTTTCGCCAACATTCAAATTATTAAAATATATTAATAAAATTCTACATAATTAAAACATTTTCTTTTACCAATTATTTCTTAATAGAACGACCCCATTAATGTTTCTTCATTAGTCTACTTAACATTGAATGACTTCAAAGTGTACCAGCATCATTTATACTAAAATCAGCAACCGAAACAATGCAACATTTTTAGAAATGTTTATACGATTATTATAAAGTTTTATTTTCAATATCAAAAACTTCTGTTCAAATGTTTAGTATAAATAGAACCTTAAATTTTTCACTTACTTCTATTCGAATTTTGTAAGCGCAATGACAGCATCTATTAAAAAAGAAATGTATCTGTTATTCTGCGCATGCGCTAATAATTAGTGAACAAATTGTTATTCATTGCTTATAAACGTGTCATGTATATGAAATGTTTTGCTACAAATATTTTACTTCGCGTATATAGATGATGGTAGCAAACAAAATATTTCCTTTCATTTGCTAATAAACATGTTGATATCAACATGTTTGATAACAGCAACAAAAAAATTGTTGCTAATATGCATCTGGACTAAATAGAAAGCATCTGCTTTTGGAAAATAAAAATGTATTTGTACTTCTACGCATGCGCTTTACAATTAGAAAGTTATGTTGTTACGTTGCATTTAAACAATCCATGTATTCATATGAAGAACAGGTTGTCGTTGTGAAATAAGAATGTTCTGTTGAAATGTTTAGCAACAAATATTTATTCTGCTCTTATATGAATGATGCAAACAAAATTTTTGATATTTTTGCATTAAACATGTTGACGTCGACATTTGTGTAAATTTTCGCTAAAACGTTTAAATATAAATCGTACAAATAATTGTAGCTGAAATGGAAAATACCATTAAGGAACTATTTTATTTATCACTATTTATATTTATGTTTTTAATCACTATTTATATGGAATCGATTTGAGAAAAATTAAACGAATTCAACGCATGTAAAAATTAGCAAATATTTCGTTAGGAACATTGATGCAAATATCAAATGAATTGTAATACAGTAACATTTTTTGGGGAACATTAAAACCTGTTCTACAGATTTTTTGAGTATAAACTGTAAGCCAAGGCAACATATCCATTGGCAACACTACGAAAATTAGCGCATGCGCAATAACGCAGATGAAATACATTCTTTAAAAAAGTTAAGAAATGTTTTATTGCGCAATCAAAGTTTGAATATAATTAAAAGAAAAATATGCATTTCTTTTATAGTAAATATGTGAACGAAATTTTCGAACAATTTTCGTCTGTATTCAAGTTGTGTTTCATGTTAAACTTTTTTTGCAGAGCAACAGTTTAAATGAAATACAACAAATGAATCATTGCAAATTGGTTGGTATTGATTATCTTGTTATTAAATCTGTAACTTTAGATTAACTGGACGGGTTATCATGAAATTTAAGATGCTTTATGGACTTCAGAACCATAGATGTAAGGACTCCATAGACATAATTACAGGGCTTTTAACCACGTTCTAAATTATAATTTCTTGTTAAATTTGAAAATATTAAACATTTACCCCGAAAGTTTTAGAATTTTCAGCTAAAAAAGATTTTTTTCAAATGTTCTAAAATATGTTGTTATTTTATTATTAATTTGAAACCCATAATGGATGTTAAACTATATTGTAAAGGACTGTTTTTCGATATTCTTTATATTTTTTGTGAAATCAATGGAACCCTTTTAAAAAATGAATAATTTTTAAATCACTTCATTTAAAAGCACAGTTTCAGAGAAGCAATTAATTGACAATATTTTATAAACAATTAAAAATTTGTATTTCTCCGAAATTGATAAAAGATGAAAAAAAATAATAAAAAAAAATAAACAAATTATTTGTATCTAAAATGCCCATTTACCCGAAGTTTTTAGATTTTCAACTAAAAAGATTTTTTAAAAACATCATATGAAATTTTAATTCTTCTCAGAGGCTACTTTATGTAAAAAGTTAGTGTTAAATTAGAATATCTTGAATTAAACCACATTTTATTCAAATGTTCTAAAATATTTTGTTATTTTATTTTTAATTAAATTAAATGGCAGTTTTGAATCCCGTAATGGATGTTAAACTATACAGTAAAGACCATTTTTTTCGATACTTCATTATATTTTTATATAAATCACTTCATTTAAAAGCAAAGTTTCAGAGAAAGCAATTAATTGATAAATATTTCATTACAATTAAAAATTTGCATTTCTCCGAAATTGATAAAAAATTAAAAAAAAAAAAAAAAATAAAAAAAAAGATAAAAAAATTATTTTTATCTAAAATGGCCATATTTAAATATTTTATTTTCCAAATCTATTTTTATTAATATCACTAATATATGTATATCCTCCACTATCTCAAATGGTGAAGAGGTATATTGAATTTGTCATTCTTATGTACACTAAGAAGGAATCATTCAAGATTCCATAAAGTTTTTATATTCTTGCATCACATCACATCAATCTGAATCGGTTTATCTATTGAAACCAGCAAAATCGGCTCATTACAAAAAAAGTTATAGACCGATATCTGAGACAACCTCAAAATTGTGTACCAATTAAGACCTTCTCAATTTTCGTATGTTAAAGCAAACGGATTTTAATAAAATTGAATTGAATTCAAGAATTGAATTCAAGTTTCATAAAATGAAATATTCTTGGAGATTTTTCACAACTTTTGGTTCAAAAATTGTATGTTGCTGATTCTCAAGGGAATGTTGAAGAAAAGTCTAGAACTAAAGAAGGCAATCATTTTGTAAAAATGCGCTCTTTAAATGCCGAAATTTACATCAAGAAATGTTTACAAAAAGTTTGCTTCCATTTATAAGCTCGACTTGACATCCTGTCATTGTGGGGAAGAAGCGATTAAGTGATACAGGAAGAGTGTGTTTGTTAGAGTAGTTTAAAACTATGTTTAAACAATGTAATACTTCCAATGACCTTTTTCAATGAAATGATTCTTACACTTTTCTAGAAATATTTTTCATTTTAAATAATTTATATAGAAATATTTTAAGTGTAAAATATTTATTCAAATATGTTAATCGTATTTATCATTTTATTTAATTTCAGTTTCATTCAAATACTTTCACATATTCACACTTAATGAAAATCGTGTTCTTATTTTGATACTTTCTACCATTCTTAAGAATACTGACACAACAAAAAAGCAAAAGAGAAATCCATTAATTTTTCCAACACAATATCATGACATGAAAATAAAAATTAAAAAAATGAAGTAAAATTTTAAATTGTTGGAAATAAAAAAGTAAAAAATACTTCTAGATTTTCATTCAACAACCCAAGTATAGTGAATAGATGTGTATTAGCTTCCGTCAACCCGTATGTCGCCCCAAAGAGACAACATTATAAATAATTAATATTCTTGTTATTCTGAGCAGAATTTCTAGCGAAAAATGAAATCCCGAATTAGATCTTCTATTTAATTCGGAAACTCCCAATCTTAAGTTCAACAAAAATTTTTGATTTACATTAAAGGGTGTGTAATATTCGGTATAACCTTTGTTTCTTAATCTAGTGATGACAAATTAATAATAATCGTGTGCACGTCTTTCTTGCAATCGCAATGATGTGCAATAAAAAAGCGTAAATGCAGTCAATTAATTTATTTTAACGTCAACATACTCTGCCTTTCGTTTTTATTAATAACTTTTGAGGCTTAACGTTTTGACGTTTTCGTTGGAAACAAGTCGAATAAAAATGGTACAAATCATATTTAAATGTAGAATGTAAAATCACAACAGATTATTATGTATATACATATTGCGATTACAACTATTGATTTCAATCAAATCAGGTGTCAGTTTAAGTGATCTACCAAGAGCTTTAATATAATACAGTTTTAAATAAAAAGATTATTTACCGACAATATTTCCAAAACAAATCAAGGAAATCAAGGATATACAAGGAACACCTCTTTGTTGTAAATCAATCTCTCGTATTGTCACTAAATCTTTATTTTTTCGAGATAATCTGCATTTTATAAAATTAGAAAAACTTTCCTTCTCCATGGTCACCAGACGATTGTAATGTTAAAAAAGGTTCAACGAAATACTACAGATAGCGTTATTATTGTAGCAATTGTATAAATGGGAACCTTTACTGAACACTTTCTCAGATTTAGTGCTTATCACAGGAATTGAATACATATCTCTTGATCTAAAGCTAAATTGGTCACTAAACTTCACATAATTTCAAAGCGTTTATAATCAAATAAAAATTTGGGGAGATATCCTTCACTTCATCCGTCAATGTTATTTAACAGTATCGATAGAACTTGTCCGTTGAGGTAGAAGGAATGGTCCATATGGTGATCTAAAAGCCACAGAATAGAAAGTATAAAAAGTTCCTGACAGAGACGCTGCTAAAAATTTAGAGACCAAAAACAGAGCACAAAAATTTAAGTCAAATTATCAAAAAAACTAAAAATATTCTTGCTGCATAATTTATGACGAAACGTACGTTCTGGCAAATTTTTTTGCAATTCCTGGTCAAAATTTTATATTGCTGATGCTCGAGGGATTGTTGAAAAAATTAAGGATCCAAAAGCAGTCTAAATTTCCAAAGAGTTTTTGGTATGGCAAGCAATATGCAGTTGCGGCGAAATAAGCAAACCCTTTGCTAAAACGGGCTTCATAATTACCGAAATTTACATCAAAAAATGTTTATAAAAAGGCCGCTTCCATTTATAAGACTTCTCTCATTTCTCATCAGAATAGGTGTCCCGTCACTATAAAAAAAAAGCCCTTGAGTAGTACAAGAACAATAATGTATTGTATTTGTACCAAGAGAGGTAAGTCATCCAAATTGACCGGAGCTATGTCCAGTAGAGAGATATTGGGCTGTTGTTGAAAAGAATTGAAGAGCACAAAAAAGGTGTCCAAAATTGTGGTAGGTTTCAAACTGGATAGACTACCTTTTCGAAGAAAGTGGCAGAATGAAAATGTTCGCAAAGTACAGTTTTGAAGATATCTTAATGAATTGCGTTACATACTGTTATGATCCAAGGACGACAGCTATAGAAATTGATTATAATCGTTTCATTATTTTCTATAGGTTGCATAAAAATGTCCTCCCGGATTGAGTTATTTAATCTATAAAATTTCAAAATACAAAACGATTTTATCTCAAATTTTGAGAAAATAAGTCGTATTACATGCTAAAGTGATATGCCAAATTATAGACGATCGCTTTATTATTTCTCATAGGTCCCATACAACCACCATTCCAAATATTGCTTTGATACTCCTTAATTGCAAGTATACGTGGGTGTTGAAAAAATATTTTATTGAACTAAAATAAAACTACTGTGCGAAATTAAACAAGTTTCGCTCCGTAATATTTTTTTAACCTCGATATAACCCCTCAAAAAAATTCCTATCAAAACGCATAAATTTCATAAAATGTTAGTATCATAATAATCTATTACACACATAAGCATAAATAAGAAAAGCTAATTATGTGTGGGACGATCATAAAATTTTTGTAGCAATCATTTACAAATGACAATGTGGTGGTACGGTAACATTTTTACTGAAGTGTTTCTCTTCTACACTGAAGTACTTCCGAGGTTTAAGATAAAAGTAATTAAACTCAAAAATGTTCATAAATATTCTTAGAAGATGATAATAATAACGTCCATATAAAAACCAATAATATTTTTAATTTCATTTATTTAAAGTTATTTAAAGCAAACAGAAAATAAAAACTAAATAATTTACACTGATATTTCTACATCATTTTTATCTTCAATATTCATAAAATAAATATTTTTTAACTGAACTAAAATTTTTAAAATTCAACAATTTGACAAAAGCAAATTCGTCAATCACCGTCAAAAGTGTTTGATGAATTTATTGCTCCCAGCAATTTTGTTACTGATAAACATAATCAAAAAAAAAAAAAAAAAAAAAAAAAAAAAAAAAAAAATGAAAAAGAAAAAAAAAAATGAAAAAGTGAAAATGGTTTTTTGATTTGCTTTTCGTCATTAATCTTTTGA
>PYHX02000155.1:0-31964 GCA_004302925.2 Cochliomyia hominivorax | reverse complement strand
AGTTATTACAAGGCAATGCTCAGCAGTTGTTATTGTTATTCAGTGTTGTTGATCTGGTGAAAAATTAATAATTTTATGCGCAATTTGTAGTCAGTCTACGTGATTTAATTCTCGCCTTTATTTGTATTTCATAGTAAATTTAATGACTAGTTTCAGCCAGATGTCTTAAATTGTATGAAAGATATTCAGATGGAAAACAATAGGAAACAAGTAATGACTAGTTTCAGCCAATGTCTTAAATTGTATGAAAGATATTCAGATGGAAACAATAGGAAACAAGTAAGTATGCTTATTCGGCTATAGCGAATCTTCAATATCCTTTACCACAAATGGGCATACAAATATAAAAGTTCGTCTTAAATTAAACATGGAACTGAATGAGTCATAAAATAAGTAATATTTTTGGCTATATCTTTTCACTACTAAACCGATTTTGTTAATTTTTAGAATGATGGTGAAGTACGTACAGCTTAATATTATAAAAAATGTATTCTAATTTCTCGATTTATAATTGACAATTTAGCGAAAATTTTTTACTTGAACTTAGAAGTTTCATCAGATATCGGTCTATATCTTTTAATATACTAAAGTGATTTTGCTGGTTTTAAATAGGAAACTTTTCCTTGCACTCTGTCAATCATTGTGGCACGCCCACGTGACAACAACAGACAAGAGAGACGGTCTGAGATGATTTCTTCTTAGCTTTATATACGGATTTACAAAGTTAATATTCCTCTTTATCGTTTGTGATGGTTGAGCGTATAAAAACATTCGAAGCGAAAACTATAGAAATTTTCTTAACTAAAAAAAATTTAATTTTTTTCTGAATAAAATAGAACGTTTCATGCTTCAAAGGAATTTGGAAAAAGAAGACTTTAGAAAAAATTGTTGGTTAAATGTAAAATAAGATTTGCCGACATTTTCGCAATAGTTTAGACTGGAATAATTAATATAAATAATGTTAAATTCTTGGTGTTTAAAAAATTCTGAAGCACCCTGTAATATTTCAAATTTCTGATCAAATAAAAACTATGGTCATTGTTGTTTGTTTTACAAGTGTTTACTACATTTTTCTTTGAGTATATTAACTGTGCATCCAAAGAATATTTTCATCTTTAGGCTGTTTATTATTAAATATGAATACAATTTTAGTTGATTGTTCTGTTTTTGTTGATGTTGTTGTTTAGTAGTTATTTTTCTTATTTTTAATTTCACTTTTATTCGAAGTCATTCAACAGTAAACTATTTATGTAAATTTTTGTTTAAATTTAAAATATAATTAATCTGAATTATTGTTGAGATTTGCAATAATTTAATTATAAAATTAAATTATTGAATTTAATCAAATTTTAAAAATCTTTAAATACTTTAAAGTTGATGTTCTCATCTAACCTAAAGTGATGGCGCACACTAGTTCAAAGCGTGACAGCTGAGGTAATTTCTCAGCTGATTTATAGGATTATAGTCCTGCTGTTTTCGGATTTTATTTTTTGTAAATTCGCCAACATTTCTCTATGAAATGAGAATTCATTTATGATGTGAGAAATTTTGGAAGCTTTGTATGGTAGATATGAACGATATACCATACTTCTTGAATGAATTATGTCTGGAAATGTATCATCTTTGAAATAATAGAATCTCAAATCAGTTGTTTCCATGAGATTTAAATGTCAACAGAGTATCAAGTGATCGGTAAGAATGTCTATCATTCTATTTAACTCACCATTATTTAAATTGATACCACTTGGATCTTATCAAAGTTTTTTAGTAGCTTAAACCCACCGTTTCTTGCTATCAGGTATGGAATTATTAAATTTTATACTGTAGCGGATTACAATAGTGTTCTTATATATCACCTTAATTGGCAGTAGGCTACCAGTGAAGATATTTATCACTCGGATCGCAAAAAATCTTCACTCTGAAATGTGTGTAAATAGTCAGTGAAATTTCTACACTTATATGTTTGTCTTTTATAGTTTAAAAAGCCTTCTATAGTCACAAAACTTGTCATTTCGTTTGTAATACCCAGAAGGAATCATTTAAGAGTCACATTACTTTTATATCATATGAAAAAGTGAATCGATTCTCAATATCACAATGATAATCCGATTCTAAAAAAAATTCGCGTTGAATATTTGGTATAATTCTTGTTTAGTTTTCTGTTTCTGTATTTAAAACCAGAAATATCGGCTTTTTAGGAAAAACGAATTAAAGATCGAATCTGAGACAGTCTCAAAATTCGGAAGGAAATATTTTTTAAAATTAATATGGAGCTGGATTTAAGTAAAATTTATCTATAAAATATCAAATTTTGAACAGTAGAAGAAAGCTAAAAGCTAATTTATGCAAAATTTTGATACATTGCAATTCTTTCTGAATTCGGTCACATACGCAATATTCTCCTACAAACCCCTTTTACATAAATTATCCGATATTAGCGAAATTTGGACAGTATCGGTTCAATAGGGAAAAGTTAAATACCGAAGAACAACAAAATTCAGAAGAAAATCACTTCAAAAAAATTAACAATAAAATGGATTTACCTATAAAACGCTATAAGCGGTTCTAAAAATAGTAAAAAAATCGAATAAGGGAAAGAAAGTTACAGGCTAATTTATGCAATATTTTAATAAACCCAAAACCAGTGTGTTATGTAATTCGCAAAAATATAAATTTTTCAAATTTGTTATATACACAATATCTCCTTTACGCAAAAGGGTTTTAAGTTTACAAGAGTCTTAACGAAAATTTTCTATAAATTTTCGTAAATTCTTCAAAATGACAAAAAATTGTCAATATGACTATTCGAATTCGTTAATAAAAATGAGGTTTATATAAATAATTATTATTCAATTGAATAATACATTATTCAAATTAACATAAATAGATTGATGAACATTATTCAATTTAAATACCATATTTAATTAAATTTACGAAGTTTTAGTTTAATTGAGAAAAGAGTTATGTTAAATTATTGAAATAAATTAACACATAAAAATAAGGAATCAAGGAAAGGAGTATTCCCCATACAAAGCAAACAGCGGTAATTTTCAAATTTGGTCCAAATGACTTCCTCAAGGAACTATTTTACTGAACAAAATGTAAGAGGGATACGAAAATTTTTCGTTAACATAACCTACGACTTTCGATTCAATGTGTAAAAAACTAATTTGATAAATATTTGTCCAAACTTGGTTAATGCATCAATATAACTAAAACTACTTCACAGAATAATGTTTTAATCTAATAAAACTCTTCAATATGATAATATATCTAAGTGTCTCTGATATATGTTAATAATTTTTTAATATAAGTCCATGGACTTATATTATATTTATCAAATGAGTTTTTTACACATTTTGGGTTGTACATCCCAAATAATTCCTTTCTAGAAATAGGGATTTATGCTTATCAAACTCTGAAATGTGCTCTAATATTGTTGTTAGTTGCAGTATAAAACAATTTCGCTTAAAGTTGAAAAATTTCACTTAGTTTTTGAAATTTTCTCCTTAATGTTAAATGTTTGCCTCAAAATAAAAAAATTAAACTAAATAAAGAAATTTCAAAATAAATTTCCCATCATTAACATTTGATTGTCGCCTTGGCTTTTTTTTTGCTCATTTTGATTTGTCTTGTTACTTTTTTGCGATAAAAGCTGTTTACGATTTTTTTTTGCAATTTTTTAAGGTGTCACAGATGCTCCACAAGGAAACCAATCACCACCACAAAACTTTGACAAAATGTTTGGCGACAATCCATTTAAAATAGAATTTCACTTGTAAACATGGTTTAAACGTTTTATCACATGTCTTAAGTAGGCGTAACAACGACAATTTTTTTTCTTATATATATATTTTGTTGTTTGCACTTCTCGCCAACTATTTTTAAGCAACATGTTGTTGATGTCTGATTGCTTAGTTTCTTGTTAGAGTTTTGGGGACGACAAGAATAAAAGATGCAATTTGTTTAAAGTCGATTTAGAGCGACTGAATGTTGGAGTTAAATGGGAAGAAATGAAAATTTTATTTTTAAGAACAGACATTTGGAAAGAGATTGTTGAAATGAGTTTAAAAGTGATATTAATGAAAAAGGCTAATGCATCAGAAGACCTTGAAATTCAAATTTCTTTAGATAGAAAAGTCCTTTCATGGTACTTGTATGTATATTTTTTAGTACTTTTTCCTTCCCTATATCCTTCTTATACCTATTATAGCGCATTCTCTCCGAACTTTAAGCTCGAAAATAATTTTATATATTTGTGTAAAATTTATCAGTTTAATTGTGGTGGGTGGTTTTACTTAATTTCCTTACAAAAAGAAAAAAATAGGGAAACTTAACTTTGGCAAAAAATATTCGTGCCACCACAGCCAGTGTTTCTTTAATGTTTGGGAAAAAACATCAAACTGACTAACAAACTAACTGTCTCACCAGACGTTTGACTTTTTGTCTAAATAAATCGTTAAGACTGAAGGCTTGGTTTTTTGTTTTAAACCAACGCTTCAATACCTTAAAGGAATGTCGCGATATTGTCTTCTTCCCAAAATACAATTTTCATTTTGTTATTGTTTTATTATACTCTTTACTGTGGCCTAAGATCTGTTAACTTGCAACCTACTTTTTCCTAATGTTACAGCTGGTTTGTTTCCTTTTTTTTTCATTTTTTGGTGAAAAAAATGTTGGTTACAATGTTGTTGGTCCGTCCGTCTGTTTGATGTTTATTTTATTGTGGTATTTTAATTGATTTGTAGTTACCAGACGTTATAAAGTGTTATTTAAAATGTTTTCATTTTAGTTTGAACAAGATTTTTGTTGAATTTTTTTTTCTACTTTATTTTTCTAGTGCCACTCTAGAAAGTGTTGTAAAGTGCACAGTGGGTTGGTAAAATTAATCATTTTTGAGGTGTTGAAAAATTATATTTAATATTACACTCTGATCTATAAACTAGATTCAAGTCCAGTTATTTTTTATAAGCTAGACTTAAGTCTGGTGTATAAATTAAACTAAGATCTTGTTTCTAGGCTAAAGTCTAGCCTAGAAACAAGACAAAACTTTAGTTTAGACTATAGTTGTTGGCTAGACTTTAGTCTAGCCATCAACCTGTACTTATGTCTAGACTTGAAAATTAAGTCTTATTAAATTATTCAAGACTAAACAGATTTGGCTTTAAAATATAAATATTTTTTTATGGTCTTAGATGATTCCTGGAATATCTCTTATATATAAAATATTCTTTTCTCTATATATGATTTTTTTCAGCTGTGCTGAGTTATAACCGAGCATGATAATTCTCAAATTTAGATAACTTTGCTTCGTAAGATTTCTACTTTCCTGGTTTTACTAAAAACAATTTTAGTCTATGTTTGCACTGTGCAAAGTTAATTTTTATTTTCCAGCTTTAATTTGAACAAGTCGTTGTTAAATAGTTAAAACATTTTATATATAAAAATTATAAAGGCTGTGATATTTGGCCTATAAAATAGCAACAAACTATTGAAAACTTATTTGTGGAAAAAAAAACAAAAAAAAATAAGAAAAACTTCGATTCAATAAAATAATATTATCTGCAGAAATGGCAAAACAATGTATTAACACTTTAATGAATAAAAACTATAAAAACCAATAAAACTTAAAATCTGGTCTTATAAAAATAATTTATAGTTTTATCTATTCAATTTCTTGTCTTATTTGACAAATTATCATAAATTTTGTTAACATGACTTATAACTTACACTGACCTGGGTTCTTGTTTGAAAAACAAAAGATATTAAAAGACATACAAACACTCAATCATTTTTTTAAATTCCTCCTTATTTCAAAATATATAAACGCCTTATGCACCCTCTGTTACCACAAATAAAAGAACATTAAAATGGACACCGTAATTTAAATTTCAAATCAACCCTAAAACGTAACATGTCATCATCATTATCAACAGCACTAATAACACAATAACAACAAATCGATTATATGTTACACAAACATACTCCACACTCTTGTCGCTAAACAACAACAACATTGAGTACAACTAACAGCAGCAATAAAGAACATTTGAATATATATACACAAAATATTATAACACACACCCGATTTATGTATTAAGTCACATTAAAACAAGTAAGAATGCTTTATTTGGCTAAGCCGAATCTTCAATACCCTCCACTACAAATGCGGGTAAGTAAATACGTTATAGTTCGTATATACACACTCCCACATACTTTCACAAAAGCATATGTAACCGTTTTTCCTAAATTAAATACAGGAACACTTAATGAGTCACAGTTATAATTTTAGCTATAACTTTTTTTCTACTTAACCGATTTTGATAATTTTTGGAATGATAGTGAAGTACATATGTCCAATCTTATTGTAACAGCTTTACGGAAATTCTTCCCTAGAACTTAGAGGTTGCCTCAAATATCGGTCTTTATCTATTGATATACAAAACCGATTTTGCTGATTTTAAATTGATACCTTCTTAAACTTTAACAAATAGTTAGGCCAAATTCCATTGAGCTCTGTCAATTCTTGCGCATGTGAGCGTGCCAACTGCTGATAGGCGGTCGGACATAGCTTAATCGACTCAGATTTTGAGTTGGTGCAAGAATATATATAAATTATGGGGTCTAAGATGATTCCTTCTTAGAGTTACACACAGAATGACAAAGTTAATATACCCTATTCACCACTTGTGATGTTGGAGGGTATAAAAAGACAACAATCCTGGCATCATGTTAAACATCTTTTATGGAAATGCATTCGATGATGTTCATAATAATGATGATTATTATTATGATGAAAACAACAACGATGCTGACGATGATGATGATGATTTTGAATGTTGTTATCATTTGTTATAACAAGTGATGAAATAAATCATTTTCATCATCAGTTACAACGTCACAAAATTTAAGACATACATATGTATCTATATATTACAATATTAGTGGGTGGACGGAGAGGGGGGCTTGAAAATGCATAAACACATAAATGTTCGGAGGGTAAAGCAACAAAATTATGAGACTCCATAACGCACAAAATATGTTATAGTTGACTGAATAATGTGTTGCTGTCTTATTTGTGTTTAGTTTAAATGCGTTTACACTAGCAATGGAAATAGTAATGTTCAACCCACTTGACTACGGGCAAACTCTATACAGTCTAGACAGTAATAGAACCAAAATTAAATCTATAAATTAAATTAAAGTCTGGTTTGTCTAAAAACTAGACTAAACTTTAGTCTAAAATTATACCAAATTTTAGTATATCATCTAGACAACTACACTGTACAAAGTCTAGTCAATAAACAAGAAAAGAAATTAGTCTATAAACTAGAGTTACACTAAATATTGGTGCAAAAGTGAGACTAAATTTATTATAAAACTATATAAAATGAAGTCGATCAGCAAGATTAAAATTTAGTTATAAAATATACTAAAGTTAAGTCTGTTAACTATATCTAGACTATACTGGTCTAAGTCTAGTCTATAAACTCGACTTAAGTCGCATCTACAAACTGGATTTAAGTCGAGTCTATAAACCAGATAAAATTCTAGTATATAAACTAGATTAATGTAGAGTCAAAAATATAAACTAGACTAAATTCTAGACTATAAACTACCCTAAAGTCCAGTTGATAAACTAGACTTAAGGCTAGTCTTAAGATAAGCTGAAATCTAGTCTATAACTCAGAAAAATCTAGTCTATAACCTAGACTTAGGTGTAGAGTAAGAACTAAGCTGAAATCTGGACTTAAAACTAGAATTATGTCAAATCTATAAAATGGACTAAAGTCTAAAAACTAGATGAAATTCCATTTTAAAAACAAGTCTATAAACAAAATCGAAGTCTAGTAAAAACTACAATTAAGACTATTCTACGCCCGCCTTGACTTTAGTCATACAATAAACTAAAGTCAAAGCGAGTACATAAGGTAAAAATTAGGCCATGGATTAGGCGAGAGTGTAGGCTAGTTTTCAGTCTAGATCTAGAATAAAGTAGATCTAGAATCCAGTTAAAAAAATCAATCTTATTGTACAATCGACCTTAATATATTCTCTTTGAGATGACAAATTTTTCTCTTCTCATTCTTTGCACTGCAAGTGTAAATCGATCTAATGCCATTACAAAAGAATCACTCCAGACAACAAGTGCTAGTGTCAATTACATATTGTGTCAAAAATGTCAAAAAATTTTCTGACATAAGGTCGAAAATAAATGGTGTATGCAATACCAATGAAAGCTATGAGTGACTACATGTTTGAAAAATAATATGACCATTAGATTTCGATGAAATTTTGTATTTTTTTTTCATATTTTGTGAAAGAGAAAACAAGATAAAAATACCACTAAAACCAATAGATATTGTATGAAATTTGGATTGAACAAACAAGAAGAGAACAACCTCCCTGGTATAGGACAAAAAGATAAAATTGAGTCTTGGTTTTGTTATAGTGTATGAGGTTGTTTACTTTTCCTTTTTACTCCCCCTTCAAACACAATCAATTCCAATAGTAAACCGAAAAAAAAAACAAGAAAATTTTTTGATTGTCCATCATAAAATACCAAGTGTATTTCGAGTATTTTCACTTTATGGGGAAATATGATATTCCCCGAGTTTTCACACTATGATGCCATCAAAAGTGTTGATAAAAGTACAAAGGACAGGGTTCAAAAACATGAACTTACAAATGAAAGCCTGCTGGGTTTGTGTTTTTGTTTTCAATTCACACAGATACAGTTTCATGTATGTAGAAGTAACCGTAGCTATTGTTAGATCCTTTTCCATCATCATGTTCATTTAAACTGTCAAAATTTGTGACGAAGTGTGTTGTATGCATGTGTGTTTGACAAAGAGGAGCGCACCAAAGTGCTTAATGTCTCATAGTAGGAGTTTATTCACATTGCGATCTATAACTCAGAGAAGAAAATGGGGAAAAAAAGCAACCGACATAAAGAATTATGTGTGAGTCAATAAAACTGAAATTATATTTGAAGTCATAATCATGTTTTTTATGATTCAACACGAATGGAATTTATTCAACATTTTAACACACAAAAACTAAATGACATCAAAAAGAAAAAAAGTGAAGAAAAATAAAAGAAAAAAATAATTAATTTTTGTCACTTCTACTAGACGAGATGTTAAAAGAGTTATTAACCCCATAAGAATATGAAAATGTAAATTAATTATTATTGATTAAACTTGCAGGAGGTTTGTCTGAGTGTTTTACATGTTGCATGATCATATTACAAACACACACAGAAACATATATAAATTTTTTATGAGAATATGAGATAAATTATTTTTGGGTACAAATTTGGTTTCTTTTATTATGTGATAAAAGACAAACTAAGTTTTATCAGTTCATAAGATAATTTTAATTCAGATAATAAATGAAATAATTATATGTATTTATAATGATACAATATATGTTTTTTAAACAGCTAAAGCGATATCGCTTTTTATACGCTACACAAATATAAGCGTTTGTGGTATTATTTTTCATTTTGGCAAATATTTTTAACGAATGGAAAAACAGTGCTGAAAATACCTTTAAGTATACTCTTCAGCTCTAAATATCTTTCTGAGTCGATTTGGCGACATTCGACCGGCTGACTGTATGTGCACGTCTGACAGTGGGCAAACACTCATTTCCGCTTGAAAGCTACCACACTTTTGGACACCGTTTTTGTGCTTTTTCAATTCTCTTTAACATGAGCTAGATATCCCTCCGCTGTCCTTAGCTCTAGTTAATTTGGAGCTCGGTGCAAATTTTTATATTATAGTTTCCTTTGTACCATTCAAGGGCTTGTTTACCAAACCGACAGGATGTAAAGTCAGGCAAATAGACACATATTGAAGTCTTATGAATGGAAACAGCCTTTTTTGTAAACATTCCTTGATGTAATAATTGACTTCTTTTGCCGCAATTGCATATAGTTTTCTTTAGCAAACTTGACTTAAATTTTCGTGCTCTGTTTTTTGCGTTTTCTACATTTTTAAACCTGCATTTGTTTTAGCTTTGCGGTTAGGATGTATTGGGAGCTCTTATTAAATGCCTTATATATTTTTGGCTTCAGAAACATCATGTAGACTCTTCCGTTCTTAGCGTTCTAACACTACAGTTTAATAATATTGGAAACAACTTGACGATAGACCTTGGAATGCTGGGCCATTTTTATAGGAATTTTGAATATAAATCACATTAAGTAACATCAATTAAAAGACCTGCAGAGCAAGGGCGAATATATATAGTATACTAATGACTTAAAATACTTACATTAAATACTTTATGAGGTTTAAATCAATTTTTCTTGTCATACACAAATAAAATCTTCTTCAAATATCCCATAAAAATAATCTCTCCAAAAATAATATCGTTCCCTTATTTCCCTATTTGATTCACTTTCAAAATAATTTTCTTCTAGACTAAAACAAAAAAACATTTTTCATTTTATTTTTTTAGATGAACAAATAAACATTTTATCACTTTAGTCAGACCATATAATTGACGTATAATTTGCACATATTCACAAGCACACATACAC
This sequence comes from Cochliomyia hominivorax, assembly GCA_004302925.2. Classification (NCBI taxonomy): domain Eukaryota; kingdom Metazoa; phylum Arthropoda; class Insecta; order Diptera; family Calliphoridae; genus Cochliomyia; species Cochliomyia hominivorax. The sequence continues at coordinate 21,415 of PYHX02000155.1, read as the reverse complement.
ACTCACTCTCACACTTGCGATTTGTGAAAAATCAACAAAATTGTTCAACAAACAAATTGTTGCACATTGACGATGACGAACGAAATTGTTGCTGATGTCTTCTTATATTTAGTTTGGAGTTATAGAAGAAATGAGAAAAAAAATATCTGTATCTACAAATATAAATAATGAAAGTTTTCTTTAAATATAATAAAATACTATAGCAAAAATAATTGCTGTCTTGCAAAATGTCATAGTTGCACTAATTAATACTTAAAACAATTGCAAAAACAATTTACAACATGTTGTGTTAAGATGTATGAAAATATCATCAACAACAACAGCAATAACAGCAACATATATTTGTAAAACATGATATTTTACTAATTAATCTTAAAAGTAATAAAAAGGAGAAACTTTAACAAGAAAGAATACTAAATTCGGCTGTGCCGGATCTTCAACATACTCTACCACAAATACGGGTGATGTAACTATGTTATGTTTTTTACATATACACTCACAGACGTATGCAATATATACACAATTTTCTTAAATATAACACGGAAGACTTAATCGGTCATTAAATTATTTATATTTGCCAACAACGGACTGACGCGCAAATAGACGAACATAGTTAAATCAACTAAGATTTTGATTTTATGCAGGAAAATATATACATAATGGGGTTTGAGATAATTCCTTCTTAGCCATACACACGGAATGAAAAAATTAATATATCCTCTTCACCATTTGTGGTGGTGTAGGGTATAAAAAAGTGATTTTAACAAATGAATCAAGAAAATAAATGATTATTTTTAAAAGTGAAAAAATTCACATATGAATATTTCCTTCAATCTATTGATACTTGAACTTGATATGTATGTCTTATACAACCATATTATACATCACTTTATAAGCCAAAAAGTTTTGATACCACCGAGCTTAATTGCATTAATTAAAATTCTATATTTAATTACACATTGTCTTAAATGTTATCTTTAAATAGATTTATAAAATTCGCTGTTCGAAACACAAGCAACTTTTAATATTTTAACATGTTGAAAATATTATATTTTTTATGAACTCTGTGCAGTTCTTGCACAGAAATTGTAAAGATTCTTTAAAATTTTGTCATAAGTTATTTCAAATGAAACTAATTCATCGAAAAAGTGGGATGGGAGATACATACCCGCACTCAATACAAATACTATTCTTCAATATCTAAATATAAGTTATAGGACGGATAAGGTCCATCTATATAAGGCAAACATATTTTATCAAATTTCAAAAGATCTAGTACAGTTAAAGTCAAGTAAACCGTAATTTATTGCGAGTAATGTTAATAGGAGGGATATGGAATAGAAGAACAACAACTCCTCCTACACCCTTATAATAATTTTGTCCTAAGTATATACTTGTGTATAATTTTCGAAGATTTTCTGATTTTAATATACGTACATAATTTAACGAAAATATCAATCCATATTTATATTAGGTACATTCCCGGAATACAGTGTTAAGGTTACAAAACCTATTGATTGATATATATTCGGACAATTCAATTTAAATTCAGTACAATAATTGTTCTGATTGTGTTAAGTATAAACCTTCCTGAATACTGGATTTTTAAATGAGCTCCCTACACATCCAGCATGTAAACAGCCCTGTTAGCTCTGTACTTAGACTATTTGGTACGAGAAGCTAAAGTTAATGTCGGTTTACAAACGTAAAATCTCAAAAATTCTTGATAGAAACGCTGCTAAACATTTCGAGGCCAAAAACAGAGCACGAAAATTTAATGTCAAGAAATATTCTTTCTGCATCATGCATGGCAAAAATTATATACTGACACATTTTTCGCAATTTCCTGATCAAAAATTGTATGTTGTTGATGCTTTTCCAAAAAGCTTTTGGTGCGACAAGCAATATGCAGTTGCAATAAAAGGGCTTTATAAATACCGAAATATAAAAAAGTGATTTTAACAAATGAATCAAGAAAATAAATGATTATTTTTTAAAAGTGAAAAAATTCACATATGAATATTTCCTTCAATCTATTGATACTTGAACTTGATATGTATGTCTTATACAACCATATTATACATCACTTTATAAGCCAAAAAGTTTGATACCACCGAGCTTAATTGCATTAATTAAAATTCTATATTTAATTACTTATTTTTGACCTCATTTGGCATCATGTCACTATGGTAAACAAGCCTTTGAGTAGTACAAGAACCAGGATTTCTACCAGGAGAGGAAAATCCTCCAAACTGCCCGAAACTAAGGCCAGTGGAGTGATATTGGGCTCCTTAAAGTGTTAAAAGTGTTGTAGATTTTAAACGGAGATGGACTATCTGTTCGAGCAAACTGATAGAAAGCACTATGGAACCTTTTTCGGAAGGGTTTCCGAAAAATGTTCAAAATATCATCACTTGTAATTGTAAACTTTAAAAATATTACTTTATTAATTGAAGTAAAACTTTCAATCAAATAAAGTATAATTAAAGCAGTAATTTTAGTGGTTTTGTTGTTATAACATATAGGCATCTAACAAATTTTATGATCTTACAACGTAAGTGAGGAATTTTCAGATCACATGGTTTTAGCTCCTACATAGGGCTTCTACAGGAAAAACACAATCCCAAGTTCTTAAATTTCATTTTAGTTCATAATTTTTTTCTAAAATATATAAGGCGGAGGGTATAGAAGACTGGGCACAGTCGAATATAGTATTCTTACTTGTTTGGGTATATATTTAATATATTATTAATAACTAAGAGATAAAGTATTTTTCGTAGGATACAGAGCTTGTATTTTTGTGAATATGTACAATGTCATTTCAATATCGCCATCACTAATTTTTAAATAAAAGAGTTTTGCATAATTCCTCACACCCATTTTAAAACGTAAAATGTGAAACAGTTCAAATTATTGTTATTTTTTATTTGAACCAATTCATTTTCAACTAATCTTCGGAAACACCATATAATGCCATAAATAACAATAATGAATACAAGAAGTGATGTAAAAATATTAATAAATATAATTCAACTCTTTTGAACTTTATCTGTTTTTTTTTTTGCTTTTTGTTTTTGTAAAATATTTTTAATTTCTTACTTTTTCTATTATTAACTTTAGGTGTGTCTTTTAAGCCATATTTTATTTTATTTCAAACTTTTGACGTTTAAAAATAAAAACATCAAAGGAATTAAACCGACAACATTGAAATTTTTGCTCTATTTAAGTTTTGTTACAAACCAACATACTTTAGTTATGGACGAAAAAAGGGAAATACACAAATATATATGCATGTGTGTTTTTTAAAATAGATAATAAGTTTGTTAGATGGCGCAACTAAAAGTTACGTTTATAATTAAGATAATTAACGTAAAATGTTTGTTGTTTTTTTCTAATAAGAATACTTATTCTAATTTTTGTTATTATGGGGTCTGAATGTATGAATGAATGAATGCGTGCAGAAAATTGTTTATAACTTTTTTGTGCCCTCCACCAGCACAAGTTGTGAAGAGAGTATATTAACTTTGTTATTCTGTGTGTAATGCTAAGAAGAAATCATCTAAGATACTTGCATCAAATCAAAATCTGAGTCGATTTAACTATGTTCGTCTGTCTGAAGTCTGTCTATTGTTGGCCTGCTCACATTCATAATAACTGACAGCGCTCAATTAAATTTCGTCTGAATGTTTGTTATAGTCCTCAAAAGTTTCATATATATACCGATATCTGAGGAAATTTATAGTAATAAATCGATAAATTTAAATGAAATTTCAGAATTACCAAAGTCGGTTTAGTATTATTACCCAGTAGGAGTTATAATTCATTAGAAATTCCTGTGTTATATTTAATAAAAACTTTTGTAAATTGTATACGTCTACAGGGGTATGTGTGAGTGTGTATGTATAAAACGAAACTTATTAACTACACTCGTGGAGGGTATTACAGATTCGGCATAGCCAAATATAGTATTCCAGTTTTTTATTTTAGTTTCTTTGCAAACGACCAATTATGTGAAAGTGATTTTTTCTGGATTTAAAGTTTAAAGAAAAAAATGGGTGTTACATTTCTCACCGTTTCAGACTACAAATTTATTTAATTGTTGTTGCTGGGGTGCAAAATACAACTTATTTTTAATAACTTTCCGGAAATATAAGATTATTGAGGTGGAAAATAATATATATAATAATAATGTTTGTAAATTGGTTTGTAAACTTGTTGTAATTTTATGATAATTTGTTATTTATATTTAAGTTATAAAATAAATTAGATAATTAGAAATGTAATTTATAAAAAGGGAAATCAATAATTTGTTTTAAATATAATACATGAATTTTAAAATTGGTGAAATCGGGTCAAACAATGCTCTATACAATTTTGAGTTATTATAAGCGACTTGGTAAAATGTATGGAATTTTCTGTTGAATTGTTATTGACTAAATTACTCACAGAAAATCAACTAAAATAAATCGTAATTCTGTAAAATTGTTTTCTTACAGAAGAAAATAGTTAATTCCACAAAGTTTTCGAATTTTTCACAAAAAATTCAATTTTTTCACTAAAAATTCAAATTTTCACTAAAAAATTCAATTTTTCACTAAAAATTCAATTTTTCACTAAAAATTCAATTTTTCACTAAAAATTCAATTTTTCACTAAAAATTAAATTTTTCACTAAAAATTCAATTTTTCACTAAAAATTCAATTTTTCACTAAAAATTCAATTTTTCACTAAAAATTCAATTTTTCACTAAAAATTCAATTTTTCACTAAAAATTCAATTTTTCACTAAAAATTCAATTTTTCACTAAAAATTCAATTTTTCACTAAAAATTCAATTTTTCACTAAAAATTCAATTTTTCATTAAAAATTCAATTTTTTACTAAAAATTCAATTTATCACTATAAATTAAATTTTTCACTATAAATTCAATTTTTCACTAAAAATTCAATTTTTCACTAAAATTCAATTTTTCACTAAAAATTCAATTTTTCGCTAAAAATTCAATTTTTCACTAAAAATTAAATTTTTCACTAAAAATTCAATTTTTCACTAAAAATTCAATTTTTCACTAAAAATTTAATTTTTCACAAAAAATTCACTTTTTCACTAAAAATTCAATTTTTCACTAAAAATTCAATTTTTCACTAAAAATTCAATTTTTCACAAAAAATTCATTTTTTTACTAAAAAATCAATTTTTCACCACATTGTTGGTTGTAAATGACAAAAAATTTATGAATGGATCTCGTATAATTTGATGTTCTTATTTGTTCTTTTGTGTACAACAGAATTTTATGACACTAACATGTATGAATGTTATAATTTTTGAAAAGAATTATATTTCGAAGCGTTATATGCGAATTATGTTTACGGGAAGACATCTGTATGGGAGCTATCTTAAAAGTATGACAGAACTTGATCATTTTTTTTTCTAAATTTATTTTTTCTAAAGATTTACCATGCCTTCTAAAACTTAACGTATTCTTGTTCTTTAGAGCATTAGGATTTGGGGAAAATTCGGTTAAAGTGTTTATAAAAGGGAAATCAATAATTTGATTTTAATATTTAAATAAAATAATTTAAAATATCTAATAAAATTTTTAATAAATATTAATGAATTATGGTTTCTGTAAATTATGGGTGTACATCATTATTCATGTCACCATTATTTCCTTTTAAATCTTCAAAATTCCCCCCTTTAAACTTTTAATTTCAATATCAAATTTGCCCTTTAACTAGAATTTATAAAAAAAATACTTTAAAATAAACAAATATTTATTTAAAATGTTATTTTATTAAACTTTTGTAAACACTATAAATTTTCATCTAAACTAGACTTAATTTTGATTGATGACATTAATTTGTCTATTTGTTATAAAAATAATAAAAAAATACAACCGAAAAAATAAAAGAACTCAAGAACTTAACAGTAGAATGTTAAATATGCATAAAAACATACATTTTAAAAGACACATTCATATCACAAACAAAAAAAGAGAAAAATAGAAGAAAAAAATATGATGAATGACTATTAAATGTTTAATAGTTTGTAATAAACAACAAAATGCCATAGAATATTTATATATCAAATATACATAATAAACTACAAACAAAAAGTAAAATATTTATATACAAAAGTATGTATGTACATCCATGTGGATGTACAGTTAGTCAAATATATCTTTGCATTCAAAAAAAGATGAAAAAATTTATCTTTATTAATGAATTCCAACTAAAATTCCTTTAATGCAATTTTTCTGTACACATATCTTTGCTATACCGGTTTTCGATTATAGGATACCAAAATGTACCGACTTTCGTGTAATTTTCCACATCGTTTTTGCTTATCTTAACCTGACCAATTATTACTAAAATACCAACGTATATGTGAGATCGCATATACGTTGGTATTTAAATAATAATATTGGACCGAACATGGCCAATTTCAACAGGCTTCCTCCTTAGACTAAAATAGTAACACGTACCAAATTTTATCGTGATATTTAAAAAATTGCGATCTGTAGACTGATCATAACATTTACATGGACGGATGGCAGGACAGACAACAGACGGACATGTTACAAACATCAACACAAAAGCATAATACAATACATTGAAAATGTACATTTTTCGGCAAACTTTACACCACCATGGGTGGTTGAAGTTTAAGTTGGTAACGCACAGAAAAAATATTACTTCCACCACTTTTAAGTATCATTCGACTCAGACTCACTTTCAAAATGGAAAATTGAAGGAATTATTATTGGAATTCCTTGATAAAGTTAAGATTTTATGTTTGTATATGATTACAAAGATATATTTGACAAACTGTATGATCTTTAATATATAATATGACAAGCAAATATGTATTTAACCCTTTTAACAACAATAGTTCATTCATTTAGACTGTCAGTCTGTCATTTATTTATTCATAAATTCATTTGTTCATAGTTCTTTTTTTAGTGGAGCACGAATATGAATGCAAATGACATATATAACTGACAAATAGGAGGAATATGAAAAATAAAAGCTCTGAAATATATTTAAATAGAAATATAGTTTGTCATATAATAATATGTGTAAATGTGGGTGTTTAACAATAGCGATAAGTTGATGAAACATAATATTTTATTGTTGACCATAAAAATTGTAAACATTTGAACAATTTAAAGATTTTGTTTTTGATCTCAAACAAACAACAATTAACACAATAGACCATAAATCTCAATTAGTTACATATTTCCAAAAAAACATTTGAAATGAATTTTGCAAATAAGGGCCATATATGGCTACAGCAACAATTGCGGTCTTTTGCTGCAAGGTTGTCATAACTCAAAAATTGTTAACTTTGATTTAACGCAAATAATGAGTAATAAAACAAATTTTTTTGTTAAAACTATTTCAAAATACTGTTTTATATATAAAAGTTCCATTTATATAATTGAACCCAATTAGGTTTCATACTTACATTCCAAGAGGAATGACTCAGATGATGTCCTTGCAAATTTAAACAACAAACGGTATGGCAATGAATGAAACAATTCGTATACGGTCCAGTTACAGTTGTATCAACTGGGAACATTTTTCCCAGATACAGCCGAAATATTACAAAAGCAATAAATGCAAATGACAAATAATTATAAGGAAAATATCTGAGACATGATAATGCCATTAACAGAATTTTCTGTTCCTTAGCGTCCTTCGATGACTTATTCGTTCACAAGCATTATGTTCAATATTATTTAAAATTCCAGTTTTATACTTAAATTCCAATTTTATACTTATATTCGAATTTTATACTAAAAATCCAATTTTATACTAAAATTTAAATTTTATACTTAAATTTCAATTTTTATTGAATGATTGTGTTTCATCCCTTTTTGATTCTATGCCCAATCCTTTTTTACCATAGATGCTTGAGTTGATATTTGTATGCGGCATATGAAATTGTGCTCCAACCACTCGATGTTCGTCAGGCCGACTGAACGGTTGGCTATCAGCGTAAACCTTATGAATAAAGTGATAGTCGAAATTTTTAATATACATTAATCAAATTTTGTACAAAAAAAATGCCTCATGATGATAAAAGTCTCAAATATAAAACAATTTTTACGATGTGTGTTAAAAATATGTCTTATAATAAAATATTAAAATATATCCCAATTATTACTAGCATCAGTCCAATATTCATCTTAGCTCTTACACAATACCGAATACCACTTTGACGTGCATAATTTTCGAAATTTTACCAAAGTTGGCCCATAATTTCCTATAGAACAAAACCCCACGAAGAAATAATTTTAAAGCGTAAGAATTATTTAAACAAAAAATTCTTGTGCATATGTCAGAAGCTATGCGACGGTAGTGCGTTACTAACAAAATTACCACAGAAATTCAAAAACAATAGGGGAAATCCACAACCATCCACTTGGGGAATTATATTCCAAATTTTATGTTTTTCCATTAATTAATATAAAGAAAGACAAATAGTATATTCTGATTAAAGAATTACATTTTGCATTTATTTCGTGGTATATATTTCACTTCTTGAAATCCCTCACCGCTTAGCCCATTATATCCAAAATATCGAATTTTTACGTTAAGTATTAGGAATATAAAACAAGCAATATCTTTCGAAAATACTTCTTGATTTTTTAAAAAAATAATAATATAGTACCTCATATTATTACAAAAGTACCGAAAAATTCCCTCATGTTTATTTACAACTCCTTCCATTGAGAAGCACACATCATAAATATTGTCTCAATGAAAATTACAAAGTATTCTTAAAATACCACAAAATTACATTTAGGCGATTTTGATTCACTTGATACAGGATACACTTAGTTATCTGATTTAACATTGATTGTTGTAACAAAATTAATTTGTACCAACAGAGGATCCAAAAATCATCAAACAATAACTTTAAATCATTCACTTCAATCACTAGAAGCAGTAGAAATCTCATCTTGTTATTTCGCTTACACTTGTGATCATATATCCATAATTATTGTGCAACAATCGAAAACAAACTTCTGATTTGAATTATTATACAAATTTAGAGAAGTATGAACAAAAAAGTGACCATTGGTAGCTATTTATTAAATTTTCACCATCACATAGCATGCGGAAAATACTAAAAAGTACCACAATATCACATGGAACTATATATTCTAGATTTTATGTTTTATTGTGGGAAAAAAATTTTAAAAAGTACCTTTAGATATTTCAAAAAAAAAAAATTCTAAAAGGTACATTGTATACTTCTTCATAAAATTGAGAAAAAGTACCAATTATCTGTATTACTTTTAACATAAAAAATAAACTAAATGTATAATTTATTTGATTATACCATTTAAGTCCTTGTCTCTTAGAATTTAGACTAAATAATACCAAAATTGCTCTTTAGTATTTATACTAAAATGACGAGCATATGCATTGAAACAATTTCGCAATTATAAAAAAAAACGAATGGCTTCGTTCAACAGTTTAGTATAAATAGTAATACAAAAATGTTGCTGAATTCAATTCAAATTTACATGCATTTATGCTATTGCGCATGCGCCAAAAATGTTTGAGTACAATTCTCTCATTTAACTTTGAAGTAACATTAACAACCGGTTTTCATTGCTTACTGCTTTGTTGTTTTAAGAGAAATGTTGCTAAGCAAATAAGTGATTTGTATTTATATTAAAAAGATGAACCAATTATTTGTATTTTCTGCCATATTCGTATTGACGAAGATGCGTTACTAATGTTTCGTTCAATGTTTGAGTATAAATAGCAGTGTAAATGGATAACATGATCATATAGTTTGTAGCATTTATGGAAGAAACACATTCACCAAAGGGTTACTAATACATTTTAATTAAAAAAGGATAACATTTTTAATTATTTCTTAAACACGTTAATAAAAATGGCGACAATTTAAAGCAGATTTACTATAATGACAAGAGTTTTACAGGTTTTAATTTTATGATGAAACGAGAACTTGAAAAAAATGCAAAATATTGAAATTTTTATTTTAGTAAAGAAAGACTGATTTAAGAACTTTGATATTTTCTTTAAAAGTAATTGGGACATATAAAGTTTATAGCTAAAATCGAGAAATAAAAAGGCGAGAGAATTTTCTTTTAGTACGAATTATACATTGTCAGGCCCTTTTAACGCAACGTATTTTTTGTTTCAATTCAAATAATACTCATCAAATATTTTAAAAGTATATAACAAAACAAGATTACTCGTAAAGTGAGTCCTCCATTTTTATAAACCCTTAAAGTGAATAGTTTTGCCTCAAATGAGAAACTAAATCGAATTTTGTATGACTGTCAGTCCGTCTGTTTGTTGGAAAAAAATCCTTCGCCTATAATAATCAATTTGTCACATAGAGCACAATTTTTAAGAGAGTTTTTTGAAAAATTTCACACATATATTTTTTAGGCAACAAAAAATTCATAGAAACTAGATTGTAATGGAGTCATTATTAGACCTATAACCCATAAGAGCTTCCTTCAAAAATATTGTTTTTCGCTTTAAAAATTTTCAAATAAGAACAAAATTGATTGAAATTCGAAAGAAACATTTTTTTAACTGTCGCAAATTAAGGTTATTAATTTGTTTAATATCGGTTCATATTTTGCTATAGCTGTCATATAAGGTCACTTACCAGAATATGATATAAACTTAAAAACTCTTAAATATGTACAAAACTGAAACAATTTCCAGAATATGGTTTAGACTTAAAGACTATTAAATACGAAAAAATTCTCGGTCTATAACATTCTAAAGCTGCCATATAAGTTTTCTTCCCGGAAAAGAGTTTTGAGCTTACACACTCTTTTCCCTAGTATCTTGAATAATATATCTTAATTAACTAATTTCACTTCATAGTTTGGTATAGCTCTCTCCCCTCTAGAAAACTGTTTTTAACTTATAAAATTCTTAAATATGGAACAATTCTATTGAAATTCGACACAATTCTATGTAATAGTGAAATAGCTCCCATTGAAGGTGCCTCCCAAGAAAAGGGTTTTCAGCTTATCAGACTCTTAAATATTATTATTATTTTTGAAATGTCATTAATATATAAATGTAAAATACTATGATTTTAATATTTCGTTCTTCCATCTTTAGTTTCAGTTGATTTGATTAGTTGTAAGACAAGAACATCTATTAAATTTAATTACTATAAAAAAAAATATGATGTAAATTTCGAAATAAACTCATTTACAACTTTAATTGCTCTCATCATGCTATCACACATATTCATATACATATCATAAGAACACCCATATAAAATCATATTAACTGACATCAATATATTTAAACTGATGTTTTATGTAATCATGTTGTTGATGATTTTTCTGTCAAATAATAAAAATGTTTAAATTGATTTTATTATAAAACATTTCTTTACACAAGTTTACTAGATCAGCATCATCGCCATCATCATGCTTTTTGTTCATGGCAACATTACATGTCTTTTGTGGCATGTTTTGATAAACAAAATATTTTTAATTAATTTCAATTTGTTACAACATATGTTTTTTGTTTCAATTTTTAAGAAATTTTCTTCTCTAATAAAAAAAAATATTTGAACTAATTATTTGTTGTTTTTAAGAAATTTTCTAATAGAAAAAATATACATAAAAATGTTTTTAATTACGAAAGTGACCCCCAGTGTTGATATTTGTAATAAAAATGATGACCTATTAAATATGAAGAAGAGAAATTATTATAGTCATGCTAATAAGATTTACTTTTTTTTCTGGAAATTTTAATTAATTAAAAATATGTCAGTGGTCAGTTTTAATATTCTTGTGGGAACGTGTAGTTGGAGTCGAACAAATCTTATTGGAGTGAAAGTAGTGAGATAGTAAGAAGAGGAATTTGTACTACTGAAAAATAGGGGGCGCTGAGTATAAAAAAGAATGTTTAAATTGTATACCAATAGGACATCAAGCCGTTGCACTTCGGTGACTCAGGCTTATCAAAATTTTTTTAAGAGTAAAGAAGAAACAATTTTAAATTATATTTGAAGACTACTGTTCCCGACCACAGTAATTTTCCGAAAAAATTCAAATTTGTAATGGTTCTACTTCCACTGCCTCCACAAATGGAACTTAACAACATTACATATCTTCTAAATCAGTTTCATCGATGAACTAAATTTAAGAACTTGGTTTTATTTCATCGCTTTCATTTGAAAGTAAATTTGAGGTTTTTTGAAAAGAGATTTATACTTGTTGAGTGTCCTATCCACGAGACTAAATATTCTTGATGCTATTTTATGTGGAATATTTCTATAAACGCAGATGTAGAAAACGCTTCTTCTGGCTCCTATGTAAGGACCACAGAAAAAAAACCTTTTAGAACGGAGTAATCCCACGTGGAAGTTAGTACCAGTATATGATACTGTACACATAAACTTATATTAAAAACTAGTTTATACGATGGTGGTTGATTAATTTTTGGTAGCTACCTTATATAGCCAACAATATGGTGTAGAGTATCAAATTATCGAGTTTGACTGAATATAACTTCTTACTTGATTTATTTATATTATTTCAACAACCCTTTCCATTATCCTTATACTCCCAACTTTTAAATAAATAAATTCTTTAATCGTTTTTTTTTTCAAACTATAACTTTTCTTATATAAACATTTTCTTTGCTGAGATTTAAATAATTCGATTATAAATATTTTTCATGTATAATTTCCTTTTGTTCATTTAGTCTTAATCTTTCTGTGAAAATAAAATATTTTTTCAGTTAAATTTACACAAGAAAAACCAGCAAAAAATAAATCTTTACTCTTAATTGGTCAGAGGAATAAATTAATTTACCATAAAAACATTCGTGATGAAATTTGATAGAAATTGGTCAGTCAACACAGAAAAAAAAAACACACAGAAGAAAATGACTTAAACAAAAAAAACTTTCCGGTAAAAAAAAATATACAGTTCTGTATGTATGATTGTATAGGTAAATCCATATATACACATACATTTAAATAACCATAGCAATATGCAACGTTTAAAATTAAATCATGCAAACTTTGTGTTTATTTTACAAGTCGAACTTCATCAACTGAAAAAGAAATTTAATACCAACAGCCCACTGCGAGTGTGTATGTGTATGTGTTGGTAACTGTATTGTTGTTGGCATGTATGAAACTTTGTCTGGAAATATTGTTTTTGTAAAGCTGTATTTAATGCAGAAATATTTTCGAGTACATGAAGTAGAGTAATTTTTTTTTGTTTCTTATTAAGGAACCGAAACTTTTTTTATAAAAAATAAAATATTGTTCATATGCTACACAAACATGTCAATTGATGTGAATACCAGTAGAATTGAGATTGTAATAAAAATCCCAAAACTGAAAAATAAACTTTTTATAGGAACAGTTTTGTTTTATATTGAACTGTATATTGTTGGAAGTATTGGAGATATTGGTATCAACATCAGCTAAAAGAAACCACCAACAACTTCTGCAATTAAGAATTTTTTACTGTCAACAAGAGTTACCAGATTACAGACAGATTTTAAATTTTTAGTGAAACTTTTAAACTGAACTCGAACTGAAGTAGAACTGAACTGGAACTAAAATAGAAGTGAACTAGATCTGAATTAGAACTGAACAAGTATTGAACTAGAACTGAACTAGAAATCAACTAGAAAGAACTAGAACTGAACTAGAACTGAAATATAACTGAAATAGAACTGAACTAGAACTGAACTAGAACTAGAACTAAAGTAGAACTGAACTAGAACTGAATAAAAACTGAACTAGAACTAAACTTGTACTCAACTAGAACTTAATTAGAACTGAACTAGAACTGAACTAGAACTAGAACTAAACTAAAATTGAACTAGAACTAAATAAAAACTGAACTAGAACTGAACTAGAACTGAACTAGAACTGAACTAGAACTGAACTAAAACTGTACTAGAACTGAACAAGAACTGAACTTGAACAGAACTAGAACTGAACAAGAACTTAACTAAAACTGAACTAGAACTGAACTATAACTGAAATAGAATGGAACTAGAACTGAACAAGAACTGAACTAGAATGGAACTAGAATTGAACTAGAAATGAACTAGAACTGAACTAGAACTGATCTAAAACAGAGCTAGGACTGAACTAGAACTGAATTAGAACTAAATTAGGACTGCATTAGAACTGAATTAGGACTGAATTAGGACTGAACTAGAACTGAACTAGAACTGAATTAGAACTGAATTAGGACTGAATTAGGACTGAACTAGAACTGAACTTGAATGGAACTAGAACTGGAAAAGAACTTAACTAAAATTGAACTAGAACTGAATTAGAACTGAATTAGTACTGAATTAGGGCTGAACTCGAACCGAACTAATCTTGAACTAGGACTGATCTAGAACTGAACTTTGATTTTTTTTAATTTTTGAGAAAAAATACATTTTAAAACGCATTTAGAAATTTCAAGTTATTGTGAATATATGAAATTTTGGTAAATTAGAAAAAAATTATGTAAAAATTAGGATTTTTAATAAAATCTAATTTATTTTTATAATTAAGTGAATTTTTGTAACAAAAATGTTTATCCAGAAATAATTGGATTTTTTTCATTATCTGATGGCAACTCTTTCCCTTAAACATTTTACTAAATATTATAGAAAAGATAATCGTTTTCTGTTAAACAAAACAAAAAAAGACACAAAATATTTTAATTTCTTTTAAAGTTTTAGTTTACAAAAATGTTAAAACAAAAAACCAAACGAAAACTGAATAACAACAACAACAAAAAGGAGTATAAAATACAGACCACACTAAGGGGGGTTTAGAATTTTGAACTGTACAGCTACAACTGAGCAGTCGACAGTCAAGATACTTGCATGTAACACGAAATCAAAGCCAGTAAAAGGATATAAAATAGCAAAACTTAAACTACATACAACTGTACAAAAGTATATTTTAGTGTTATGGAAAGAAAAAGTTTAAATTACCATTTAACATATTTTTCTCCGTTTTGTTCCTTGTTCAAAGTTGTTTTTTTAGATTTTATTTCAGTATATATTTTTTCTTAATTTGAACTAAAGATAAATCTTTATGTAAAAGAAAGGAAAAAATACTAAATGCATAAAATGACCCTCAATAAAATAAACAATATGACCACTATCGAAAAGAGGATAAGACTAAATACCAGAAAAAAATATGAAACAACAAACTAAAATCTTAAAATGTTGAGGGAGTAGTTTTTTCATTACAAAAAAAGTCTAAAAGGACATTTTGGTGATATGATCATAACATCAAGGTTTATTAAGAAGACAAATAACGGTCATCATCATAAAAGCAAGAACATAAGTAAAGAATTTTTACAATATCCTGGTTCTGAAATTCAACAATAACAACTCATACAAAAACATATATACTTTAGAGACACAATATCTAACTATAAAATATTTCATCAACTTAACACTATAATGAAGTTTTTTTTATTACTATGACAAAGGAATCTCTCATCCTTATTTCAGATTTTTTCAGGTCAAACGGTTTTTATTTTGACAACTCCGTTAGGTTGTTGAGATAACAACCACACATATATACAATTTTTGGTTTAGTACTTTGTGTTCTCATGTATCTGTGTATCCCTCATAAAAATATTCACATGTATTTCTATTTTTTATAACTTTTGTTATCGTTGATAAGAGAAAAAAATCTATTTTTTTCTTTTTGTTAACGAAAATTATCATGTCATCATTAGTATTTTTCATATCTTAACATGAATTCCATAATAAACCACTTTTCATATTTACAAATACATTTAAATATTTTGCATGTGTATATGTATATGTTTTTATTTGTATTATTCTTTTACTTCATAATGAGGACCTCATTATTGTAATAATCTATTAGACTTTAAAGAATAAACAAATTTGGAATAGAATACTCTGAAAATTTCATATATAGATATTTTTGATTGTAAATGTATTCAAAGGATACCCTACACAAATAAAGAAATACTAAAGTTGATCGAATGGATGTTTATTGTACCAAAAAATTTTATAAATCTGGAATTTATTAAAAACATCAGAATTTGTTGAAAAATAAGTAAGAAATTAATGGAAAATTTCCTAAAAATAAGACATTTTTGAAAAAAATCCTTTAAATAACAATTTTTTGAAAAAAAAATCCTTTAAATAGAAAATTTTTGAAAAATTTCCTATAAATAAGAAATTTTTGAAAAATTTTCTATAAATAAGAAATTTTTGAAAAATTTCCTATAAAAAAGAAATTTTTGAAAAATTTCCTATGAACAAGAAATTTTTGAAAAAAATCTTGTATATAAGAAATTTTTGAAAAATTTCTCATAAACAAGAAAATTTTGAACAATTTCTCATAAATAAGAAATTTTTGAAAAATCAGAAAATCTACTATAAAATGTAATTTTTCATGCTTTTTCATACTACTTCAAACTTTTATTAATTTTCCTATAAAACGTAAATTTTAATAATATTTGTAATTAAATTAAGATTTTCACTCATTTTCCTATAAATGACTAATTTTTAGAAATTTAAGTTTTGTAGGGTTATCTAGAGTCTCGTTTAGTTTCAGTAATCCTTTCTGCACCTGATTTTTAAAATATCAAATTCCAATAAAGTTAAATCATCATCATTACTATTCAGTATTTTTATTTTTTTTGCTCTTTGGAGTCCTTATATGTTTTGTTACTTTTTTCTAAGAATATTTTATGGTTGATTTAGTTACATATTAAATAAACTACCTGCAGTTACTTATAAGAATATAATAATTTCTTTTTGATATTTCATTTCTCTTTCAGTTCGTTTTCAATCTTAAACCATAAGTTTTGGTTTTCTTGAGTATGATGACATGACATCTATAATTTGAGTGTAACAATTTTCTAACAACTTCATATTTTATTTGAGACACATTATTATTGGGGTTAAGAGAGGTTAAAGTGTTATAGAGTGTTTTGCGGTAATTGGAAAATGGAGTTTATTTTTAAATAAAGGAAAATATAGTTTAACACATGTAAGCATGATTAGTCAATATTAATTGGAAATAAAATGAAAAAGAAGTAAATGGGTAAAATTGAGTTTAAAAGAAGAATGTTTAAAAAGTAAATGAAAAGAAGTCAAGGTGGAACCCGCATTATGGAAATTGAAAGTATTTTTTAAAGGATTAAAATAAAGAAATTGTGTTTAATGCTGTTGTTTATGTCTATTAAAAAATACAAATTTATGCCGAACTCTTCAGATTACAAGGTGATTTCAAATCATCCTATTATACCAGTTTAGTCTTAAAAATTACTCAGCATCTTTAGTAAAAATATATTGATTCCAACGAGTAGTATTCAAATATATAAGGTGCATTTGTTTTACTCAGAATAGTCTAGAATAGTGGCCGTGCAAAATCAACGAATTTTAAAAAGTCTTCAACAAATCTAATCACGTATTTCGATACGTAGAACTGTACTTCTTGAACCAATACTCCTTGTTAATATCCTTTAATAAACAGTTAAAAAGTTCTGATGATAGTGTCCTTCAGACATCTCACAACGACTGCATTGTCACTATGTTAAACCGGCTTGTTCCTGAAATGAAAGAAAAGAATGGTCGTAAGTTCCAGTTACATAACGGCACAATCTTCAAGATAGTCACAACAATTTTCTCTTGCTAAAGCCATTGAAAATATGATTAATAAAACATTAATTTTTGTCCTTGTAGGAACCATCTGAACTTTTATATAAGGATTCCCTTTTATTCGGTGCATTTGCCTTCGTTCTAGATTCAGAAAAAACTGTCATAAGCCGAGAAAAGGTAACATTACTATAATGAGGATTAAGCCCAATCTAAGATATATCTCGCCTTAAATCAATCCGTTCTCAATTATTAATTAAAGTCGTTTCATAGGAAGGTGATAAAATTTGGAAACCCTATTTATATATACTAATTCTTTAAGCAAGTGATTGGAACTATATGTTGGACTTCCATTTTAATAGTTTTACAGATAATCGATAATTATTATGAGCTTTGTAAGGTGGACATATCCCCTGTCGTATCCGCAGTAAAGCTATTCCTTGAGAAAATAAGTTCTTTAGATATTTAGTAACTAAAATTAACTTTACTCACCGTGTTTTTTTCCATCCCTTATCTTGTCTAGTAAATAAATTCCTTGAGATAGTGATTGGAATCATATTTTGAAGCTTTCGCACTAACAGTTCTTTCGATACTCGTAAATTGAAATTAGCTTTGTATGGTGATACTTCTCCCCTAATATAATCCGTCCTACATTTTGTCCAGTTAAGCAGTTTCTACAAAATGTGATTGGGACAAAATTAAAAAACTGTTGCTGTAAAAGTTTTTTAGGAAAATTCTACTGAAATTTTTAATAACATATGTTACTTTCGGACATATTGGAATCATTCTGGGAAAATTTTAACAGAATCCTTCTTACAGTTTAGCTGTCTATAAGTCCCACAACAAACAAACGAACACAGATTCAATTTTATATATACAAATTATGAAAGATCTGTTAAATTTGCAATAATATCTGTCCCCTCTATTCCAGCCTAAATAAAAGACATTTCCCATGCTTTATTTTACGAAAATGAAAAATATTTCAATCAATATTTATTGAAAGTGTTTAATTACTTTCCAATTATGGTTATTTTAAATATTATATTACATTTTTAATCAATAAAAAATTATTTCCCAATGAAATAAAAATTAAAAAAAATAATTACGTTATTATTCCCCCAATTGAAAAAAAGAGGAGCTTTCACATTCCCCTTATTAACTGTGATCTGTGATCTACTGAAGTGTAAATTAATTGCCACAAAAAAGGAAGTATAAAATTTCATATGTTTTCAAAAAAGAAAAAAATAACTGTCAACTGAAAAACAGAAATTACCCACAGGTTAATCATTTTTTTCCTTGTTTTTAAACACAAACTTAACCGAGATTTTTGATATCAGACAAAAGAAGGACATAAAATACTTTTACCACATAATTAAAAACTGTAAAACCTGCAATTATAAAACCTTACATAGGAATTATTTTCAATAACAGCTGTGATTTAAATTTGTCAAAAAAGGGTTTATTACATTTTTAAAGGATTTATTGAATATAAATATATATGGAGAGAAGAAATTTTGCTCTCATAACAGCTGTAGTTTTGAAAATTTTGCACAATCTTTAAAAAAAAAAAACGTTTTTCTTTGAAGCCTGAGAATTTGTCAAGATTTTTGTTTGTGGGATAGTTTTCGGTTTTTTTAAGTTTCTTGTCTTTATTCTTTCTTTCTTTCTCTCTGAAAGATCAATTTACCTTAGATCAATGATTTTTAGTTAAGTGTATTCTATTATACAGTTTATTTATCATATTTAGAAAATCTTTTAGAAATAGCATCCTTTATATCTTTCTTTACTTTTGAGCCTTGTTTTGTTAGTTTAACTAGTTTTTTTGAGAGACAAGAATTTTTGCATTGTCAACAGATGTTGACAATTTATATATAAGTAAATGAAATGTTGCTTTTGTTCCTAATACTTTAATACCATAATAACTGGCGCACTTATTCTCTGAAAAAAACTGAAACTAAAAACTTTAATACACTTCTAGATTTCAAATGTATTTAAATCAACTGATAAGATTTTTGTTTAAAAGCCCGCCTTCAAAAATTGTTTTTCTAAGCGCAATTCTTTTTGTACCCTACACCACCTTAGGTAGTTGGAGTATTATGTGTTTGTGCTAATGCTTGTAACATACAGAAAAAATGGTGTTACAGCCGTCTTTATGTATACTTTCAGAATCATTTTTTGAGTCGATGTAACGAGGTCCATCCTTTCGTCTGTCTGTCCTGCTGGCTGTCCATATAAACGTTATGATATCTTTACAGGTCGCAATTTTTGAGATATCTCGATAAAATTTTGGTCCAAGCATGAAACCTCGGTTCAATATTTCGGTTACCTCCCATACCAAAGTCTTTCCGGAATAAGGTTTTAGGCTCAATAAAATCTAAAATATAAATCAATTTTAACGAAATTTGGAAATACTTCATATGATATTCTAAAAGGATGTGCCAAATTGCTTCTCCAAGATCCCTTACAAGCTCCCTTCTAAATATCATTTTAAAGGCCAGTAAATCTCACATAAATGTAACAATAACTGATCCAATTAAAATAAATATAAGCAAATATCTATGTGCAAAATGTACGAGGTTCGATACATAATTTCTTTATAACCTCTCGAAAAATGTTATTTAAATCTCCTTAATTTTACATAAATATTTGTAGTAGATAAACTGCCACACTTAAAATTATACGGGTATTTAGACCAACATTGTGGTGATATGGTACTACATTGTCGGGTTAGACCGATGTATAAACTTTTTACTTGTTTTCCTTATGATTATCGGTATGACAAACCTTTATTTGAAAATTTTGTCCTCTTTGAAGAAATAAAATAGAAATACAAAAACAAAAAAACACAAAGAAATGAGAAAAACGTTTTAAAATGTAGATCATTTGTTAGAGATATAGGATCAAAGTATTAGTATCTTTGTAAGGAAAATTGATATTTTTTGCACATTTTTTTGGTATTTCATTCTGCTAATGATAGGTTTTTGGTTTGAACAACATGTTAAATAATCCTCCTAGAATAACGATGCTGTTGACAAACCCACCAAAATCTTTAAAAACTAAATAAATATAATATTGGTTACAATTCCTTCAAGATATTAGTTTAGTTTAAGTGCCTTTCCGTCTGTCTGCCTCCTCTTGCCGTGTTATGTGTTTATATGTCTGTTCTTGTTGTTCATAAACCAGCAAAAAATGTCATGACTTAAGGAATAAAGAAAATGATTTTAATCAATCTTTTCTTTATATATAATAGTTTTGAGGATCACTCCTTTGTGGTTGTGATTTTTCAAAAAAACAAAAAGAAAACCTAATACAACTTAAAGAATTAAAGATCGAGACAAAAAAAAAACTTGTCTCTTATTTGGGAATCATTTGCTATGATTCCCAAATTAGAGACAAGTAAATTTTTTAATGCACTGAGAGAGCAAATTTAAGAAAAATTTTTGTTTTGTATAAGCAGTTGTAAGAGAATTATGACATATATCGATATATGATATATCGATCACGCGTGATCATAATAAACTATAAACCTCTCTATACAACAACAACTATATTACATTTCAAAGTGGTTGCATTTATTTTCCAAAATGTATTTATTATTTACGGATCTTGCGTTAACCGATATCTTATTTTTAAGTTTGTATAAAACTATCCCGTCTCTGTCAAAAAATCTTAGAGAAAATTTGAGTAAATGTTTATATTCAAGATTGATTTATATATTAGGAGTGTTTTCCTTCCCAGTTTCTGTTAAACGACTTTGAACTTGACTGATA
>PYHX02000154.1:0-35253 GCA_004302925.2 Cochliomyia hominivorax | reverse complement strand
AATCAAGAAAAGAGGCTCAATTTGATATCACTTTTTTTGATTTATGAAAATCAATGAAAAATCTTAAAATGGCTGTAGTTTCTTAATAAGCCCCAAATCGAGAAAAGAGGCTCAATTTGATATCACTTTTTTGAATTTTATGAAAAAATCTTAAAATGGCTGTAGTTTCTAAATAAGCCCCAAATCAAGAAAAGAGGCTCAATTTGATATCACTTTTTTGATTTTATGAAAAATTAATGAAAAATCTTAAATGGCTGTAGTTTCTTAAATAAGCCCCAAATCGAGAAAAGAGGCTAATTTGATATCACTTTTTTGATTTTATGAAAAATTAATGAAAAATCTTAAAATGGCTGTAGTTTCTAAAAATAAGCCCCAAATCAAGAAAAGAGCCTCAATTTGATATCACTTTTTTGATTTTATGAAAAATTAATGAAAAATCTTAAAATGGCTGTAGTTTCTAAAATAAGCCCCAAATCAAGAAAAGAGGCTCAATTTGATATCACTTTTTTGATTTTATGAAAAATTAATGAAAATCTTAAAATGGCTGTAGTTTCTAAAATAAGCCCCAAATCAAGAAAAGAGGCCTAATTTGATATCACTTTTTGATTTTATGAAAATTAATGAAAAATCTTAAAATGGCTGTAGTTTCTAAAATAAGCCCCAAATCAAG
This sequence comes from Cochliomyia hominivorax, assembly GCA_004302925.2. Classification (NCBI taxonomy): domain Eukaryota; kingdom Metazoa; phylum Arthropoda; class Insecta; order Diptera; family Calliphoridae; genus Cochliomyia; species Cochliomyia hominivorax. The sequence goes on along the minus strand of PYHX02000154.1, from coordinate 34,583 downwards.
AAAAAGAGGCTCAATTTGATATCACTTTTTTGATTTTATGAAAAATTAATGAAAAATCTTAAAATGGCTGTAGTTTCTAAAATAAGCCCCAAATCAAGAAAAGAGGCTCAATTTGATATCACTTTTTTGATTTTATGAAAAATTAATGAAAAATCTTAAAATGGCTGTAGTTTCTAAAATAAGCCCCAAATCAAGAAAAGAGGCTCAATTTGATATCACTTTTTGATTTTATGAAAAATCAATGAAAAATCTTAAAATGGCTGTAGTTTTTAAAATAAGCCCCAAATCAAGAAAAGAGGCTCAATTTGATATCACTTTTTTGATTTTATGAAAAATTAATGAAAAATCTTAAAATGGCTGTAGTTTCTAAAATAAGCCCCAAATCAAGAAAAGAGGCCTCAATTTGATATCACTTTTTTGATTTTATGAAAAATTAATGAAAAATCTTAAAATGGCTGTAGTTTCTAAAATAAGCCCCAAATCAAGAAAAGAGGCTCAATTTGATATCACTTTTTTGATTTTATGAAAAATTAATGAAAAATCTTAAAATGGCTGTAGTTTCTAAAATAAGCCCCAAATCGAAAAAGAGGCCTATTTGATATCACTTTTTGATTTTATGAAAAATTAATGAAAATCTTAAAATGGCTGTAGTTTCTAAATAAGCCCCAATCAAGAAAAGAGGCTCAATTTGATATAATCTTAAAATGGCTGTAGTTTCTAAATAAGCCAAATCAAGAAAAGAGCCTAATTTGATATCACTTTTTTGATTTTATGAAAAATTAATGAAAAATCTTAAAATGGCTGTAGTTTCTAAAATAAGCCCCAAATCAGAAAAGAGGCTCAATTTGATATCACTTTTTTGATTTTATGAAAAATTAATGAAAAATCTTAAAATGGCTGTAGTTTCTAAAATAAGCCCCAAATCAAGAAAAGAGGCTCAATTTGATATCACTTTTTGATTTTATGAAAAATTAATGAAAAATCTTAAAATGGCTGTAGTTTCTAAATAAGCCCCAAATCGAGAAAAGAGGCTCAATTTGATATCACTTTTTTGATTTTATGAAAAATTAATGAAAAATCTTAAAATGGCTGTAGTTTCTAAAATAAGCCCCAAATCGAGAAAAGAGGCTCAATTTGATATCACTTTTTTGATTTTATGAAAAATTAATGAAAAATCTTAAAATGGCTGTAGTTTCTAAAATAAGCCCCAAATCGAGAAAAGAGGCTCAATTTGATATCACTTTTTTGATTTTATGAAAAATTAATGAAAAATCTTAAAATGGCTGTAGTTTCTTAAATAAGCCCCAAATCGAGAAAAGAGGCCTCAATTGATATCACTTTTTTGATTTTATGAAAATAATGAAAAATCTTAAAATGGCTGTAGTTCTTAAATAAAGCCCAAATCGAGAAAAGAGGCTCAATTTGATATCACTTTTTTGATTTTATGAAAAATTAATGAAAATCTTAAAATGGCTGTAGTTTCTAAATAAGCCCCAAATCGAGAAAAGAGGCTCAATTTGATATCACTTTTTTGATTTTATGAAAAATTAATGAAAAATCTTAAAATGGCTGTAGTTTCTAAATAAGCCCCAATCGAGAAAAGAGGCTCAATTTGATATCACTTTTTTGATTTTATGAAATAATGAAATCTTAAATGGCTGTAGTTTCTAAAATAAGCCCAAATCGAGAAAAGAGGCTCAATTTGATATCACTTTTTTGATTTTATGAAAAATTAATGAAAAATCTTAAAATGGCTGTAGTTTCTAAATAAGCCCCAAATCGAGAAAAGAGGCTCAATTTGATATCACTTTTTTGATTTTATGAAAATTAATGAAAATCTTAAAATGGCTGTAGTTTCTAAAATAAGCCCAAATCGAGAAAAGAGGCTCAATTTGATATCACTTTTTTAATTTTATGAAAAATTCAGTGAAAAATCTTAAAATGGCTGTAGTTTCTAAAATAAGCCCCAAATCGAGAAAAAGAGGCTCAATTTGATATCACTTTTTTGATTTTATGAAAAATTAATGAAAAATCTTAAAATGGCTGTAGTTTCTAAAATAAGCCCCAAATCGAGAAAAGAGGCTCAATTTGATATCACTTTTTTGATTTTATGAAAAATTAATGAAAAATCTTAAAATGGCTGTAGTTTCTAAAATAAGCCCCAAATCGAGAAAAGAGGCTCAATTTGATATCACTTTTTTGAATTTTATGAAAATCATGAAAAATCTTAAAATGGCTGTAGTTTCTTAAATAAGCCCCAAATCAAGAAAAGAGGCTCAATTTGATATCACTTTTTTGATTTTATGAAAAATTAATGAAAAATCTTAAAATGGCTGTAGTTTCTAAATAAGCCCCAAATCAAGAAAAGAGGCTCAATTTGATATCACTTTTTGATTTTATGAAAATTAATGAAAAATCTTAAAATGGCTGTAGTTTCTAAAATAAGCCCAAATCAGAAAAGAGGCTCAATTTGATATCACTTTTTGATTTTATGAAAATTAATGAAAATCTTAAAATGGCTGTAGTTTCTAAATAAGCCCCAAATCAAGAAAAGAGGCTCAATTTGATATCACTTTTTTGATTTTATGAAAAATTAATGAAAAATCTTAAAATGGCTGTAGTTTCTAAAATAAGCCCCAAATCAAGAAAAGAGGCCTCAATTTGATATCACTTTTTTGATTTTATGAAAAATTAATGAAAAATCTTAAAATGGCTGTAGTTTCTAAATAAGCCCCAAATCGAGAAAAGAGGCTCAATTTGATATCACTTTTTTGATTTTATGAAAAATTAATGAAAAATCTTAAAATGGCTGTAGTTTCTTAAATAAGCCCCAAATCAGAAAAGAGGCTCAATTTGATATCACTTTTTTGATTTTATGAAAATTAATGAAAAATCTTAAAATGGCTGTAGTTTCTAAAATAAGCCCCAAATCGAGAAAGAGGCTCAATTTGATATCACTTTTTTGATTTTATGAAAAATTAATGAAAAATCTTAAAATGGCTGTAGTTTCTAAATAAGCCCAAATCGAGAAAAGAGGCTCAATTTGATATCACTTTTTTGATTTATGAAAAATTAATGAAAAATCTTAAAATGGCTGTAGTTTCTAAATAAGCCCCAAATCGAGAAAAGAGGCTCAATTTGATATCACTTTTGATTTTATGAAAATTAATGAAAAATCTTAAAATGGCTGTAGTTTCTAAAATAAGCCCCAAATCGAGAAAAGAGGCTCAATTTGATATCACTTTTTTGATTTTATGAAAAATTAATGAAAATCTTAAAATGGCTGTAGTTTTCTAAAATAAGCCCCAAATCAAGAAAAGAGGCTCAATTTGATTATCACTTTTTTGATTTTATGAAAATTAATGAAAAATCTTAAAATGGCTGTAGTTTCTAAAATAAGCCCCAAATCAAGAAAAGAGGCTCAATTTGATATCACTTTTTTGATTTTATGAAAAATTAATGAAAATCTTAAAATGGCTGTAGTTTCTAAATAAGCCCCAAATCAAGAAAAGAGGCTCAATTTGATATCACTTTTTTGATTTTATGAAAAATTAATGAAAAATCTTAAAATGGCTGTAGTTTCTAAAATAAGCCCCAAATCGAGAAAAGAGGCTCAATTTGATATCACTTTTTTGATTTTATGAAAATTAATGAAAAATCTTAAAATGGCTGTAGTTTCTAAAATAAGCCCCAAATCAAGAAAGAGGCTCAATTTGATATCACTTTTTTGATTTTATGAAAAATTAATGAAAAATCTTAAAATGGCTGTAGTTTCTAAAATAAGCCCCAAATCGAGAAAAGAGGCTCAATTTGATATCACTTTTTTTAATTTTATGAAAAATTAATGAAAAATCTTAAAATGGCTGTAGTTTCTAAATAAGCCCCAAATCGAGAAAAGAGGCTCAATTTGATATCACTTTTTTGATTTTATGAAAAATTAATGAAAAATCTTAAAATGGCTGTAGTTTCTAAAATAAGCCCCAAATCAAGAAAAGAGGCTCAATTTGATATCACTTTTTGATTTTATGAAAAATTAATGAAAAATCTTAAAATGGCTGTAGTTTCTAAAATAAGCCCCAAATCGAGAAAAGAGGCTCAATTTGATATCACTTTTTTGATTTTATGAAAAATTAATGAAAAATCTTAAAATGGCTGTAGTTTCTAAAATAAGCCCCAAATCGAGAAAAGAGGCTCAATTTGATATCACTTTTTGATTTTATGAAAATTAATGAAAAATCTTAAAATGGCTGTAGTTTCTAAAATAAGCCCCAAATCGAGAAAAGAGGCTCAATTTGATATCACTTTTTTGATTTTATGAAAAATCAATGAAAAATCTTAAAATGGCTGTAGTTTCTAAAATAAGCCCCAAATCAAGAAAAGAGGCTCAATTTGATATCACTTTTTTGATTTTATGAAAAATTAATGAAAAATCTTAAAATGGCTGTAGTTTCTAAATAAGCCCCAAATCGAGAAAAGAGGCTCAATTTGATATCACTTTTTTGATTTTATGAAAAATTAATGAAAAATCTTAAAATGGCTGTAGTTTCTAAAATAAGCCCCAAATCGAGAAAAGAGGCTCAATTTGATATCACTTTTTTGATTTTATGAAAAATTAATGAAAAATCTTAAAATGGCTGTAGTTTCTAAAATAAGCCCCAAATCGAGAAAAGAGGCTCAATTTGATATCACTTTTTTGATTTTATGAAAAATTAATGAAAAATCTTAAAATGGCTGTAGTTTCTAAAATAAGCCCCAAATCGAGAAAAGAGGCTCAATTTGATATCACTTTTTTGATTTTATGAAAAATTAATGAAAAATCTTAAAATGGCTGTAGTTTCTAAAATAAGCCCCAAATCGAGAAAAGAGGCTCAATTTGATATCACTTTTTTGATTTTATGAAAAATTAATGAAAAATCTTAAAATGGCTGTAGTTTCTAAAATAAGCCCCAAATCGAGAAAAGAGGCTCAATTTGATATCACTTTTTTGATTTTATGAAAAATTAATGAAAAATCTTAAAATGGCTGTAGTTTCTAAAATAAGCCCCAAATCAAGAAAAGAGGCTCAATTTGATATCACTTTTTTGATTTTATGAAAAATTAATGAAAAATCTTAAAATGGCTGTAGTTTCTAAAATAAGCCCCAAATCGAGAAAAGAGGCTCAATTTGATATCACTTTTTTGATTTTATGAAAAATTAATGAAAAATCTTAAAATGGCTGTAGTTTCTAAAATAAGCCCCAAATCAAGAAAAGAGGCTCAATTTGATATCACTTTTTTGATTTTATGAAAAATTAATGAAAAATCTTAAAATGGCTGTAGTTTCTAAAATAAGCCCCAAATCGAGAAAAGAGGCTCAATTTGATATCACTTTTTTGATTTTATGAAAAATTAATGAAAAATCTTAAAATGGCTGTAGTTTCTAAAATAAGCCCCAAATCAGAAAAGAGGCTCAATTTGATATCACTTTTTTGATTTTATGAAAAATTAATGAAAAATCTTAAAATGGCTGTAGTTTCTAAAATAAGCCCCAAATCAAGAAAAGAGGCTCAATTTGATATCACTTTTTTGATTTTATGAAAAATTAATGAAAAATCTTAAAATGGCTGTAGTTTCTAAAATAAGCCCCAAATCGAGAAAAGAGGCTCAATTTGATATCACTTTTTTGATTTTATGAAAAATTAATGAAAAATCTTAAAATGGCTGTAGTTTCTAAATAAGCCCCAAATCGAGAAAAGAGGCTCAATTTGATATCACTTTTTTGATTTTATGAAAAATTAATGAAAAATCTTAAAATGGCTGTAGTTTCTAAAATAAGCCCCAAATCGAGAAAAGAGGCTCAATTTGATATCACTTTTTTGATTTTATGAAAAATTAATGAAAAATCTTAAAATGGCTGTAGTTTCTAAAATAAGCCCCAAATCGAGAAAAGAGGCTCAATTTGATATCACTTTTTTGATTTTATGAAAAATTAATGAAAAATCTTAAAATGGCTGTAGTTTCTAAAATAAGCCCCAAATCGAGAAAAGAGGCTCAATTTGATATCACTTTTTGATTTTATGAAAAATTAATGAAAAATCTTAAAATGGCTGTAGTTTCTAAAATAAGCCCCAAATCAAGAAAAGAGGCTCAATTTGATATCACTTTTTTGATTTTATGAAAAATTAATGAAAAATCTTAAAATGGCTGTAGTTTCTAAAATAAGCCCCAAATCGAGAAAAGAGGCTCAATTTGATATCACTTTTTGATTTTATGAAAAATTAATGAAAAATCTTAAAATGGCTGTAGTTTCTAAAATAAGCCCCAAATCAAGAAAAGAGGCTCAATTTGATATCACTTTTTTGATTTTATGAAAAATTAATGAAAAATCTTAAAATGGCTGTAGTTTCTAAAATAAGCCCCAAATCGAGAAAAGAGGCTCAATTTGATATCACTTTTTTGATTTTATGAAAAATTAATGAAAAATCTTAAAATGGCTGTAGTTTCTAAAATAAGCCCCAAATCAAGAAAAGAGGCTCAATTTGATATCACTTTTTTGATTTTATGAAAAATTAATGAAAAATCTTAAAATGGCTGTAGTTTCTAAAATAAGCCCCAAATCGAGAAAAGAGGCTCAATTTGATATCACTTTTTTGATTTTATGAAAAATTAATGAAAAATCTTAAAATGGCTGTAGTTTCTAAAATAAGCCCCAAATCAAGAAAAGAGGCTCAATTTGATATCACTTTTTGATTTTATGAAAATTAATGAAAAATCTTAAAATGGCTGTAGTTTCTAAAATAAGCCCCAAATCGAGAAAAGAGGCTCAATTTGATATCACTTTTTTGATTTTATGAAAATTAATGAAAAATCTTAAAATGGCTGTAGTTTCTAAAATAAGCCCCAAATCAAGAAAAGAGGCTCAATTTGATATCACTTTTTTGATTTTATGAAAAATTAATGAAAAATCTTAAAATGGCTGTAGTTTCTAAAATAAGCCCCAAATCAAGAAAAGAGGCTCAATTTGATATCACTTTTTTGATTTTATGAAAAATTAATGAAAAATCTTAAAATGGCTGTAGTTTCTAAATAAGCCCCAAATCGAGAAAAGAGGCTCAATTTGATATCACTTTTTTGATTTTATGAAAAATTAATGAAAAATCTTAAAATGGCTGTAGTTTCTAAAATAAGCCCCAAATCAAGAAAAGAGGCTCAATTTGATATCACTTTTTTGATTTTATGAAAAATTAATGAAAAATCTTAAAATGGCTGTAGTTTCTAAATAAGCCCCAAATCGAGAAAAGAGGCTCAATTTGATATCACTTTTTGATTTTATGAAAAATTAATGAAAAATCTTAAAATGGCTGTAGTTTCTAAAATAAGCCCCAAATCGAGAAAAGAGGCTCAATTTGATATCACTTTTTTGATTTTATGAAAAATTAATGAAAAATCTTAAAATGGCTGTAGTTTCTAAAATAAGCCCCAAATCAAGAAAAGAGGCTCAATTTGATATCACTTTTTTGATTTTATGAAAAATTAATGAAAAATCTTAAAATGGCTGTAGTTTCTAAAATAAGCCCCAAATCGAGAAAAGAGGCTCAATTTGATATCACTTTTTTGATTTTATGAAAAATTAATGAAAAATCTTAAAATGGCTGTAGTTTCTAAAATAAGCCCCAAATCAAGAAAAGAGGCTCAATTTGATATCACTTTTTTGATTTTATGAAAAATTAATGAAAAATCTTAAAATGGCTGTAGTTTCTAAAATAAGCCCCAAATCGAGAAAAGAGGCTCAATTTGATATCACTTTTTTGATTTTATGAAAATTAATGAAAAATCTTAAAATGGCTGTAGTTTCTAAAATAAGCCCCAAATCGAGAAAAGAGGCTCAATTTGATATCACTTTTTGATTTTATGAAAAATTAATGAAAAATCTTAAAATGGCTGTAGTTTCTAAAATAAGCCCCAAATCGAGAAAAGAGGCTCAATTTGATATCACTTTTTTGATTTTATGAAAAATTAATGAAAAATCTTAAAATGGCTGTAGTTTCTAAAATAAGCCCCAAATCAAGAAAAGAGGCTCAATTTGATATCACTTTTTTGATTTTATGAAAAATTAATGAAAAATCTTAAAATGGCTGTAGTTTCTAAAATAAGCCCCAAATCGAGAAAAGAGGCTCAATTTGATATCACTTTTTGATTTTATGAAAAATTAATGAAAAATCTTAAAATGGCTGTAGTTTCTAAAATAAGCCCCAAATCAAGAAAAGAGGCTCAATTTGATATCACTTTTTTGATTTTATGAAAAATTAATGAAAAATCTTAAAATGGCTGTAGTTTCTAAAATAAGCCCCAAATCGAGAAAAGAGGCTCAATTTGATATCACTTTTTTGATTTTATGAAAAATTAATGAAAAATCTTAAAATGGCTGTAGTTTCTAAAATAAGCCCCAAATCGAGAAAAGAGGCTCAATTTGATATCACTTTTTTGATTTTATGAAAAATTAATGAAAAAATCTTAAAATGGCTGTAGTTTCTAAATAAGCCCCAAATCGAGAAAAGAGGCTCAATTTGATATCACTTTTTTGATTTTATGAAAAATTAATGAAAAATCTTAAAATGGCTGTAGTTTCTAAAATAAGCCCCAAATCAAGAAAAGAGGCTCAATTTGATATCACTTTTTTGATTTTATGAAAAATTAATGAAAAATCTTAAAATGGCTGTAGTTTCTAAAATAAGCCCCAAATCGAGAAAAGAGGCTCAATTTGATATCACTTTTTTGATTTTATGAAAAATTAATGAAAAATCTTAAAATGGCTGTAGTTTCTAAAATAAGCCCCAAATCGAGAAAAGAGGCTCAATTTGATATCACTTTTTGATTTTATGAAAAATTAATGAAAAATCTTAAAATGGCTGTAGTTTCTAAAATAAGCCCCAAATCGAGAAAAGAGGCTCAATTTGATATCACTTTTTTGATTTTATGAAAAATTAATGAAAAATCTTAAAATGGCTGTAGTTTCTAAAATAAGCCCCAAATCGAGAAAAGAGGCTCAATTTGATATCACTTTTTTGATTTTATGAAAAATTAATGAAAAATCTTAAAATGGCTGTAGTTTCTAAAATAAGCCCCAAATCAAGAAAAGAGGCTCAATTTGATATCACTTTTTTGATTTTATGAAAAATTAATGAAAAATCTTAAAATGGCTGTAGTTTCTAAAATAAGCCCCAAATCGAGAAAAGAGGCTCAATTTGATATCACTTTTTTGATTTTATGAAAAATTAATGAAAAATCTTAAAATGGCTGTAGTTTCTAAAATAAGCCCCAAATCGAGAAAAGAGGCTCAATTTGATATCACTTTTTTGATTTTATGAAAAATTAATGAAAAATCTTAAAATGGCTGTAGTTTCTAAAATAAGCCCCAAATCGAGAAAAGAGGCTCAATTTGATATCACTTTTTTGATTTTATGAAAAATTAATGAAAAATCTTAAAATGGCTGTAGTTTCTAAAATAAGCCCCAAATCAAGAAAAGAGGCTCAATTTGATATCACTTTTTTGATTTTATGAAAAATTAATGAAAAATCTTAAAATGGCTGTAGTTTCTAAAATAAGCCCCAAATCAAGAAAAGAGGCTCAATTTGATATCACTTTTTTGATTTTATGAAAAATTAATGAAAAATCTTAAAATGGCTGTAGTTTCTAAATAAGCCCCAAATCAAGAAAAGAGGCTCAATTTGATATCACTTTTTTGATTTTATGAAAAATTAATGAAAAATCTTAAAATGGCTGTAGTTTCTAAAATAAGCCCCAAATCAAGAAAAGAGGCTCAATTTGATATCACTTTTTTGATTTTATGAAAAATTAATGAAAAATCTTAAAATGGCTGTAGTTTCTAAAATAAGCCCCAAATCGAGAAAAGAGGCTCAATTTGATATCACTTTTTTGATTTTATGAAAAATTAATGAAAAATCTTAAAATGGCTGTAGTTTCTAAAATAAGCCCCAAATCGAGAAAAGAGGCTCAATTTGATATCACTTTTTTGATTTTATGAAAAATTAATGAAAAATCTTAAAATGGCTGTAGTTTCTAAAATAAGCCCCAAATCAAGAAAAGAGGCTCAATTTGATATCACTTTTTTGATTTTATGAAAAATTAATGAAAAATCTTAAAATGGCTGTAGTTTCTAAAATAAGCCCCAAATCAAGAAAAGAGGCTCAATTTGATATCACTTTTTTGATTTTATGAAAAATTAATGAAAAATCTTAAAATGGCTGTAGTTTCTAAAATAAGCCCCAAATCGAGAAAAGAGGCTCAATTTGATATCACTTTTTTGATTTTATGAAAAATTAATGAAAAATCTTAAAATGGCTGTAGTTTCTAAAATAAGCCCCAAATCAAGAAAAGAGGCTCAATTTGATATCACTTTTTTGATTTTATGAAAATTAATGAAAAATCTTAAAATGGCTGTAGTTTCTAAAATAAGCCCCAAATCGAGAAAAGAGGCTCAATTTGATATCACTTTTTTGATTTTATGAAAAATTAATGAAAAATCTTAAAATGGCTGTAGTTTCTAAATAAGCCCCAAATCGAGAAAAGAGGCTCAATTTGATATCACTTTTTTGATTTTATGAAAAATTAATGAAAAATCTTAAAATGGCTGTAGTTTCTAAAATAAGCCCCAAATCGAGAAAAGAGGCTCAATTTGATATCACTTTTTTGATTTATGAAAAATTAATGAAAAATCTTAAAATGGCTGTAGTTTCTAAAATAAGCCCCAAATCAAGAAAAGAGGCTCAATTTGATATCACTTTTTTGATTTTATGAAAAATTAATGAAAAATCTTAAAATGGCTGTAGTTTCTAAAATAAGCCCCAAATCGAGAAAAGAGGCTCAATTTGATATCACTTTTTTGATTTTATGAAAAATTAATGAAAAATCTTAAAATGGCTGTAGTTTCTAAAATAAGCCCCAAATCAAGAAAAGAGGCTCAATTTGATATCACTTTTTTGATTTTATGAAAAATTAATGAAAAATCTTAAAATGGCTGTAGTTTCTAAAATAAGCCCCAAATCAGAAAAGAGGCTCAATTTGATATCACTTTTTTGATTTTATGAAAAATTAATGAAAAATCTTAAAATGGCTGTAGTTTCTAAAATAAGCCCCAAATCAAGAAAAGAGGCTCAATTTGATATCACTTTTTTGATTTTATGAAAAATTAATGAAAAATCTTAAAATGGCTGTAGTTTCTAAAATAAGCCCCAAATCGAGAAAAGAGGCTCAATTTGATATCACTTTTTTGATTTTATGAAAAATTAATGAAAAATCTTAAAATGGCTGTAGTTTCTAAAATAAGCCCCAAATCAAGAAAAGAGGCTCAATTTGATATCACTTTTTTGATTTTATGAAAAATTAATGAAAAATCTTAAAATGGCTGTAGTTTCTAAAATAAGCCCCAAATCAAGAAAAGAGGCTCAATTTGATATCACTTTTTTGATTTTATGAAAAATTAATGAAAAATCTTAAAATGGCTGTAGTTTCTAAAATAAGCCCCAAATCGAGAAAAGAGGCTCAATTTGATATCACTTTTTTGATTTTATGAAAAATTAATGAAAAATCTTAAAATGGCTGTAGTTTCTAAATAAGCCCCAAATCGAGAAAAGAGGCTCAATTTGATATCACTTTTTTGATTTTATGAAAAATTAATGAAAAATCTTAAAATGGCTGTAGTTTCTAAAATAAGCCCCAAATCGAGAAAAGAGGCTCAATTTGATATCACTTTTTTGATTTTATGAAAAATTAATGAAAAATCTTAAAATGGCTGTAGTTTCTAAAATAAGCCCCAAATCGAGAAAAGAGGCTCAATTTGATATCACTTTTTGATTTTATGAAAAATTAATGAAAATCTTAAAATGGCTGTAGTTTCTAAAATAAGCCCCAAATCGAGAAAAGAGGCTCAATTTGATATCACTTTTTGATTTTATGAAAAATTAATGAAAAATCTTAAAATGGCTGTAGTTTCTAAAATAAGCCCCAAATCGAGAAAAGAGGCTCAATTTGATATCACTTTTTTGATTTTATGAAAAATTAATGAAAAATCTTAAAATGGCTGTAGTTTCTAAATAAGCCCCAAATCAAGAAAAGAGGCTCAATTTGATATCACTTTTTGATTTTATGAAAAATTAATGAAAAATCTTAAAATGGCTGTAGTTTCTAAAATAAGCCCCAAATCAAGAAAAGAGGCTCAATTTGATATCACTTTTTTGATTTTATGAAAAATTAATGAAAAATCTTAAAATGGCTGTAGTTTCTAAAATAAGCCCCAAATCAAGAAAAGAGGCTCAATTTGATATCACTTTTTTGATTTTATGAAAAATTAATGAAAAATCTTAAAATGGCTGTAGTTTCTAAAATAAGCCCCAAATCGAGAAAAGAGGCTCAATTTGATATCACTTTTTTGATTTTATGAAAATTAATGAAAAATCTTAAAATGGCTGTAGTTTCTAAAATAAGCCCCAAATCGAGAAAAGAGGCTCAATTTGATATCACTTTTTGATTTTATGAAAAATTAATGAAAAATCTTAAAATGGCTGTAGTTTCTAAAATAAGCCCCAAATCGAGAAAAGAGGCTCAATTTGATATCACTTTTTTGATTTTATGAAAAATTAATGAAAAATCTTAAAATGGCTGTAGTTTCTAAAATAAGCCCCAAATCAAGAAAAGAGGCTCAATTTGATATCACTTTTTTGATTTTATGAAAAATTAATGAAAAATCTTAAAATGGCTGTAGTTTCTAAAATAAGCCCCAAATCAAGAAAAGAGGCTCAATTTGATATCACTTTTTTGATTTTATGAAAAATTAATGAAAAATCTTAAAATGGCTGTAGTTTCTAAAATAAGCCCCAAATCAAGAAAAGAGGCTCAATTTGATATCACTTTTTTGATTTTATGAAAAATTAATGAAAAATCTTAAAATGGCTGTAGTTTCTAAAATAAGCCCCAAATCAAGAAAAGAGGCTCAATTTGATATCACTTTTTTGATTTTATGAAAAATTAATGAAAAATCTTAAAATGGCTGTAGTTTCTAAAATAAGCCCCAAATCAAGAAAAGAGGCTCAATTTGATATCACTTTTTTGATTTTATGAAAAATTAATGAAAAATCTTAAAATGGCTGTAGTTTCTAAAATAAGCCCCAAATCAAGAAAAGAGGCTCAATTTGATATCACTTTTTTGATTTTATGAAAAATTAATGAAAAATCTTAAAATGGCTGTAGTTTCTAAAATAAGCCCCAAATCGAGAAAAGAGGCTCAATTTGATATCACTTTTTTGATTTTATGAAAAATTAATGAAAAATCTTAAAATGGCTGTAGTTTCTAAAATAAGCCCCAAATCAAGAAAAGAGGCTCAATTTGATATCACTTTTTTGATTTTATGAAAAATTAATGAAAAATCTTAAAATGGCTGTAGTTTCTAAAATAAGCCCCAAATCAAGAAAAGAGGCTCAATTTGATATCACTTTTTTGATTTTATGAAAAATTAATGAAAAATCTTAAAATGGCTGTAGTTTCTAAAATAAGCCCCAAATCGAGAAAAGAGGCTCAATTTGATATCACTTTTTTGATTTTATGAAAAATTAATGAAAAATCTTAAAATGGCTGTAGTTTCTAAAATAAGCCCCAAATCGAGAAAAGAGGCTCAATTTGATATCACTTTTTTGATTTTATGAAAAATTAATGAAAAATCTTAAAATGGCTGTAGTTTCTAAAATAAGCCCCAAATCGAGAAAAGAGGCTCAATTTGATATCACTTTTTTGATTTTATGAAAAATTAATGAAAAATCTTAAAATGGCTGTAGTTTCTAAAATAAGCCCCAAATCGAGAAAAGAGGCTCAATTTGATATCACTTTTTTGATTTTATGAAAAATTAATGAAAAATCTTAAAATGGCTGTAGTTTCTAAAATAAGCCCCAAATCGAGAAAAGAGGCTCAATTTGATATCACTTTTTTGATTTTATGAAAAATTAATGAAAAATCTTAAAATGGCTGTAGTTTCTAAAATAAGCCCCAAATCGAGAAAAGAGGCTCAATTTGATATCACTTTTTTGATTTTATGAAAAATTAATGAAAAATCTTAAAATGGCTGTAGTTTCTAAAATAAGCCCCAAATCAAGAAAAGAGGCTCAATTTGATATCACTTTTTTGATTTTATGAAAAATTAATGAAAAATCTTAAAATGGCTGTAGTTTCTAAAATAAGCCCCAAATCGAGAAAAGAGGCTCAATTTGATATCACTTTTTTGATTTTATGAAAAATTAATGAAAAATCTTAAAATGGCTGTAGTTTCTAAAATAAGCCCCAAATCGAGAAAAGAGGCTCAATTTGATATCACTTTTTGATTTTATGAAAAATTAATGAAAAATCTTAAAATGGCTGTAGTTTCTAAAATAAGCCCCAAATCGAGAAAAGAGGCTCAATTTGATATCACTTTTTTGATTTTATGAAAAATTAATGAAAAATCTTAAAATGGCTGTAGTTTCTAAAATAAGCCCCAAATCAAGAAAAGAGGCTCAATTTGATATCACTTTTTTGATTTTATGAAAAATTAATGAAAAATCTTAAAATGGCTGTAGTTTCTAAAATAAGCCCCAAATCGAGAAAAGAGGCTCAATTTGATATCACTTTTTTGATTTTATGAAAAATTAATGAAAAATCTTAAAATGGCTGTAGTTTCTAAAATAAGCCCCAAATCGAGAAAAGAGGCTCAATTTGATATCACTTTTTTGATTTTATGAAAAATTAATGAAAAATCTTAAAATGGCTGTAGTTTCTAAAATAAGCCCCAAATCGAGAAAAGAGGCTCAATTTGATATCACTTTTTGATTTTATGAAAAATTAATGAAAAATCTTAAAATGGCTGTAGTTTCTAAAATAAGCCCCAAATCAAGAAAAGAGGCTCAATTTGATATCACTTTTTTGATTTTATGAAAAATTAATGAAAAATCTTAAAATGGCTGTAGTTTCTAAAATAAGCCCCAAATCGAGAAAAGAGGCTCAATTTGATATCACTTTTTGATTTTATGAAAAATTAATGAAAAATCTTAAAATGGCTGTAGTTTCTAAAATAAGCCCCAAATCAAGAAAAGAGGCTCAATTTGATATCACTTTTTTGATTTTATGAAAAATTAATGAAAAATCTTAAAATGGCTGTAGTTTCTAAAATAAGCCCCAAATCAAGAAAAGAGGCTCAATTTGATATCACTTTTTTGATTTTATGAAAAATTAATGAAAAATCTTAAAATGGCTGTAGTTTCTAAAATAAGCCCCAAATCAAGAAAAGAGGCTCAATTTGATATCACTTTTTTGATTTTATGAAAAATTAATGAAAAATCTTAAAATGGCTGTAGTTTCTAAAATAAGCCCCAAATCGAGAAAAGAGGCTCAATTTGATATCACTTTTTTGATTTTATGAAAAATTAATGAAAAATCTTAAAATGGCTGTAGTTTCTAAAATAAGCCCCAAATCAAGAAAAGAGGCTCAATTTGATATCACTTTTTGATTTTATGAAAAATTAATGAAAAATCTTAAAATGGCTGTAGTTTCTAAAATAAGCCCCAAATCAAGAAAAGAGGCTCAATTTGATATCACTTTTTTGATTTTATGAAAAATTAATGAAAAATCTTAAAATGGCTGTAGTTTCTAAATAAGCCCCAAATCAAGAAAAGAGGCTCAATTTGATATCACTTTTTTGATTTTATGAAAAATTAATGAAAAATCTTAAAATGGCTGTAGTTTCTAAATAAGCCCCAAATCAAGAAAAGAGGCCTAATTTGATATCACTTTTTTGATTTTATGAAAAATTAATGAAAAATCTTAAAATGGCTGTAGTTTCTAAAATAAGCCCCAAATCAGAAAAGAGGCTCAATTTGATATCACTTTTTGATTTTATGAAAAATTAATGAAAAATCTTAAAATGGCTGTAGTTTCTAAAATAAGCCCCAAATCGAGAAAAGAGGCTCAATTTGATATCACTTTTTTGATTTTATGAAAAATTAATGAAAAATCTTAAAATGGCTGTAGTTTCTAAAATAAGCCCCAAATCAAGAAAAGAGGCTCAATTTGATATCACTTTTTTGATTTATGAAAAATTAATGAAAAATCTTAAAATGGCTGTAGTTTCTAAAATAAGCCCCAAATCGAGAAAAGAGGCTCAATTTGATATCACTTTTTTGATTTTATGAAAAATTAATGAAAAATCTTAAAATGGCTGTAGTTTCTAAAATAAGCCCCAAATCAAGAAAAGAGGCTCAATTTGATATCACTTTTTTGATTTTATGAAAAATTAATGAAAAATCTTAAAATGGCTGTAGTTTCTAAAATAAGCCCCAAATCGAGAAAAGAGGCTCAATTTGATATCACTTTTTTGATTTTATGAAAAATTAATGAAAAATCTTAAAATGGCTGTAGTTTCTAAAATAAGCCCCAAATCAAGAAAGAGGCTCAATTTGATATCACTTTTTTGATTTTATGAAAAATTAATGAAAAATCTTAAAATGGCTGTAGTTTCTAAAATAAGCCCCAAATCGAGAAAAGAGGCTCAATTTGATATCACTTTTTTGATTTTATGAAAAATTAATGAAAAATCTTAAAATGGCTGTAGTTTCTAAAATAAGCCCCAAATCGAGAAAAGAGGCTCAATTTGATATCACTTTTTTGATTTTATGAAAAATTAATGAAAAATCTTAAAATGGCTGTAGTTTCTAAAATAAGCCCCAAATCAAGAAAAGAGGCTCAATTTGATATCACTTTTTTGATTTTATGAAAAATTAATGAAAAATCTTAAAATGGCTGTAGTTTCTAAAATAAGCCCCAAATCAAGAAAAGAGGCTCAATTTGATATCACTTTTTTGATTTTATGAAAAATTAATGAAAAATCTTAAAATGGCTGTAGTTTCTAAAATAAGCCCCAAATCGAGAAAAGAGGCTCAATTTGATATCACTTTTTTGATTTTATGAAAAATTAATGAAAAATCTTAAAATGGCTGTAGTTTCTAAAATAAGCCCCAAATCAAGAAAAGAGGCTCAATTTGATATCACTTTTTTGATTTTATGAAAAATTAATGAAAAATCTTAAAATGGCTGTAGTTTCTAAAATAAGCCCCAAATCAAGAAAAGAGGCTCAATTTGATATCACTTTTTTGATTTTATGAAAAATTAATGAAAAATCTTAAAATGGCTGTAGTTTCTAAAATAAGCCCCAAATCGAGAAAAGAGGCTCAATTTGATATCACTTTTTTGATTTTATGAAAAATTAATGAAAAATCTTAAAATGGCTGTAGTTTCTAAAATAAGCCCCAAATCGAGAAAAGAGGCTCAATTTGATATCACTTTTTTGATTTTATGAAAAATTAATGAAAAATCTTAAAATGGCTGTAGTTTCTAAAATAAGCCCCAAATCGAGAAAAGAGGCTCAATTTGATATCACTTTTTTGATTTTATGAAAAATTAATGAAAAATCTTAAAATGGCTGTAGTTTCTAAAATAAGCCCCAAATCAAGAAAAGAGGCTCAATTTGATATCACTTTTTTGATTTTATGAAAAATTAATGAAAAATCTTAAAATGGCTGTAGTTTCTAAAATAAGCCCCAAATCGAGAAAAGAGGCTCAATTTGATATCACTTTTTTGATTTTATGAAAAATTAATGAAAAATCTTAAAATGGCTGTAGTTTCTAAAATAAGCCCCAAATCGAGAAAAGAGGCTCAATTTGATATCACTTTTTTGATTTTATGAAAAATTAATGAAAAATCTTAAAATGGCTGTAGTTTCTAAAATAAGCCCCAAATCAAGAAAAGAGGCTCAATTTGATATCACTTTTTTGATTTTATGAAAAATTAATGAAAAATCTTAAAATGGCTGTAGTTTCTAAATAAGCCCCAAATCGAGAAAAGAGGCTCAATTTGATATCACTTTTTTGATTTTATGAAAATTAATGAAAAATCTTAAAATGGCTGTAGTTTCTAAAATAAGCCCCAAATCGAGAAAAGAGGCTCAATTTGATATCACTTTTTTGATTTTATGAAAAATTAATGAAAAATCTTAAAATGGCTGTAGTTTCTAAAATAAGCCCCAAATCAAGAAAAGAGGCTCAATTTGATATCACTTTTTTGATTTTATGAAAAATTAATGAAAAATCTTAAAATGGCTGTAGTTTCTAAAATAAGCCCCAAATCAAGAAAAGAGGCTCAATTTGATATCACTTTTTTGATTTTATGAAAAATTAATGAAAAATCTTAAAATGGCTGTAGTTTCTAAAATAAGCCCCAAATCGAGAAAAGAGGCTCAATTTGATATCACTTTTTTGATTTTATGAAAAATTAATGAAAAATCTTAAAATGGCTGTAGTTTCTAAAATAAGCCCCAAATCGAGAAAAGAGGCTCAATTTGATATCACTTTTTTGATTTTATGAAAAATTAATGAAAAATCTTAAAATGGCTGTAGTTTCTAAAATAAGCCCCAAATCAAGAAAAGAGGCTCAATTTGATATCACTTTTTTGATTTTATGAAAAATTAATGAAAAATCTTAAAATGGCTGTAGTTTCTAAAATAAGCCCCAAATCGAGAAAAGAGGCTCAATTTGATATCACTTTTTTGATTTTATGAAAATTAATGAAAAATCTTAAAATGGCTGTAGTTTCTAAAATAAGCCCCAAATCGAGAAAAGAGGCTCAATTTGATATCACTTTTTTGATTTTATGAAAAATTAATGAAAAATCTTAAAATGGCTGTAGTTTCTAAAATAAGCCCCAAATCGAGAAAAGAGGCTCAATTTGATATCACTTTTTTGATTTTATGAAAAATTAATGAAAAATCTTAAAATGGCTGTAGTTTCTAAAATAAGCCCCAAATCGAGAAAAGAGGCTCAATTTGATATCACTTTTTTGATTTTATGAAAATTAATGAAAAATCTTAAAATGGCTGTAGTTTCTAAAATAAGCCCCAAATCAAGAAAAGAGGCTCAATTTGATATCACTTTTTTGATTTTATGAAAAATTAATGAAAAATCTTAAAATGGCTGTAGTTTCTAAAATAAGCCCCAAATCAAGAAAAGAGGCTCAATTTGATATCACTTTTTTGATTTTATGAAAAATTAATGAAAAATCTTAAAATGGCTGTAGTTTCTAAAATAAGCCCCAAATCGAGAAAAGAGGCTCAATTTGATATCACTTTTTTGATTTTATGAAAAATTAATGAAAAATCTTAAAATGGCTGTAGTTTCTAAAATAAGCCCCAAATCAAGAAAAGAGGCTCAATTTGATATCACTTTTTTGATTTTATGAAAAATTAATGAAAAATCTTAAAATGGCTGTAGTTTCTAAAATAAGCCCCAAATCAAGAAAAGAGGCTCAATTTGATATCACTTTTTTGATTTTATGAAAAATTAATGAAAAATCTTAAAATGGCTGTAGTTTCTAAAATAAGCCCCAAATCAAGAAAAGAGGCTCAATTTGATATCACTTTTTTGATTTTATGAAAAATTAATGAAAAATCTTAAAATGGCTGTAGTTTCTAAAATAAGCCCCAAATCGAGAAAAGAGGCTCAATTTGATATCACTTTTTTGATTTTATGAAAAATTAATGAAAAATCTTAAAATGGCTGTAGTTTCTAAAATAAGCCCCAAATCAAGAAAAGAGGCTCAATTTGATATCACTTTTTTGATTTTATGAAAAATTAATGAAAAATCTTAAAATGGCTGTAGTTTCTAAAATAAGCCCCAAATCGAGAAAAGAGGCTCAATTTGATATCACTTTTTTGATTTTATGAAAAATTAATGAAAAATCTTAAAATGGCTGTAGTTTCTAAATAAGCCCAAATCGAGAAAAGAGGCTCAATTTGATATCACTTTTTTGATTTTATGAAAAATTAATGAAAAATCTTAAAATGGCTGTAGTTTCTAAAATAAGCCCCAAATCGAGAAAAGAGGCTCAATTTGATATCACTTTTTTGATTTTATGAAAAATTAATGAAAAATCTTAAAATGGCTGTAGTTTCTAAAATAAGCCCCAAATCGAGAAAAGAGGCTCAATTTGATATCACTTTTTTGATTTTATGAAAAATTAATGAAAAATCTTAAAATGGCTGTAGTTTCTAAAATAAGCCCCAAATCGAGAAAAGAGGCTCAATTTGATATCACTTTTTTGATTTTATGAAAAATTAATGAAAAATCTTAAAATGGCTGTAGTTTCTAAAATAAGCCCCAAATCAAGAAAAGAGGCTCAATTTGATATCACTTTTTTGATTTTATGAAAAATTAATGAAAAATCTTAAAATGGCTGTAGTTTCTAAAATAAGCCCCAAATCGAGAAAAGAGGCTCAATTTGATATCACTTTTTTGATTTTATGAAAAATTAATGAAAAATCTTAAAATGGCTGTAGTTTCTAAAATAAGCCCCAAATCAAGAAAAGAGGCTCAATTTGATATCACTTTTTTGATTTTATGAAAAATTAATGAAAAATCTTAAAATGGCTGTAGTTTCTAAAATAAGCCCCAAATCAAGAAAAGAGGCTCAATTTGATATCACTTTTTTGATTTTATGAAAAATTAATGAAAAATCTTAAAATGGCTGTAGTTTCTAAAATAAGCCCCAAATCAAGAAAAGAGGCTCAATTTGATATCACTTTTTTGATTTTATGAAAAATTAATGAAAAATCTTAAAATGGCTGTAGTTTCTAAAATAAGCCCCAAATCGAGAAAAGAGGCTCAATTTGATATCACTTTTTTGATTTTATGAAAAATTAATGAAAAATCTTAAAATGGCTGTAGTTTCTAAAATAAGCCCCAAATCAAGAAAAGAGGCTCAATTTGATATCACTTTTTTGATTTTATGAAAAATTAATGAAAAATCTTAAAATGGCTGTAGTTTCTAAATAAGCCCCAAATCAAGAAAAGAGGCTCAATTTGATATCACTTTTTTGATTTTATGAAAAATTAATGAAAAATCTTAAAATGGCTGTAGTTTCTAAAATAAGCCCCAAATCAAGAAAAGAGGCTCAATTTGATATCACTTTTTTGATTTTATGAAAAATTAATGAAAAATCTTAAAATGGCTGTAGTTTCTAAAATAAGCCCCAAATCGAGAAAAGAGGCTCAATTTGATATCACTTTTTTGATTTTATGAAAAATTAATGAAAAATCTTAAAATGGCTGTAGTTTCTAAAATAAGCCCCAAATCAAGAAAAGAGGCTCAATTTGATATCACTTTTTTGATTTTATGAAAAATTAATGAAAAATCTTAAAATGGCTGTAGTTTCTAAAATAAGCCCCAAATCAAGAAAAGAGGCTCAATTTGATATCACTTTTTTGATTTTATGAAAAATTAATGAAAAATCTTAAAATGGCTGTAGTTTCTAAAATAAGCCCCAAATCAAGAAAAGAGGCTCAATTTGATATCACTTTTTTGATTTTATGAAAAATTAATGAAAAATCTTAAAATGGCTGTAGTTTCTAAAATAAGCCCCAAATCAAGAAAAGAGGCTCAATTTGATATCACTTTTTTGATTTTATGAAAAATTAATGAAAAATCTTAAAATGGCTGTAGTTTCTAAAATAAGCCCCAAATCGAGAAAAGAGGCTCAATTTGATATCAC
Source organism: Cochliomyia hominivorax (assembly GCA_004302925.2). Taxonomy (NCBI): domain Eukaryota; kingdom Metazoa; phylum Arthropoda; class Insecta; order Diptera; family Calliphoridae; genus Cochliomyia; species Cochliomyia hominivorax. The sequence continues at coordinate 12,963 of PYHX02000154.1, read as the reverse complement.
TTTTTTGATTTTATGAAAAATTAATGAAAAATCTTAAAATGGCTGTAGTTTCTAAAATAAGCCCCAAATCAAGAAAAGAGGCTCAATTTGATATCACTTTTTTGATTTTATGAAAAATTAATGAAAAATCTTAAAATGGCTGTAGTTTCTAAAATAAGCCCCAAATCAAGAAAAGAGGCTCAATTTGATATCACTTTTTTGATTTTATGAAAAATTAATGAAAAATCTTAAAATGGCTGTAGTTTCTAAAATAAGCCCCAAATCGAGAAAAGAGGCTCAATTTGATATCACTTTTTTGATTTTATGAAAAATAATGAAAAATCTTAAAATGGCTGTAGTTTCTAAAATAAGCCCCAAATCGAGAAAAGAGGCTCAATTTGATATCACTTTTTTGATTTTATGAAAAATTAATGAAAAATCTTAAAATGGCTGTAGTTTCTAAAATAAGCCCCAAATCGAGAAAAGAGGCTCAATTTGATATCACTTTTTTGATTTTATGAAAAATTAATGAAAAATCTTAAAATGGCTGTAGTTTCTAAAATAAGCCCCAAATCGAGAAAAGAGGCCTCAATTTGATATCACTTTTTTGATTTTATGAAAAATTAATGAAAAATCTTAAAATGGCTGTAGTTTCTAAAATAAGCCCCAAATCGAGAAAAGAGGCTCAATTTGATATCACTTTTTTGATTTTATGAAAAATTAATGAAAAATCTTAAAATGGCTGTAGTTTCTAAAATAAGCCCCAAATCGAGAAAAGAGGCTCAATTTGATATCACTTTTTTGATTTTATGAAAAATTAATGAAAAATCTTAAAATGGCTGTAGTTTCTAAAATAAGCCCCAAATCGAGAAAAGAGGCTCAATTTGATATCACTTTTTTGATTTTATGAAAAATTAATGAAAAATCTTAAAATGGCTGTAGTTTCTAAAATAAGCCCCAAATCGAGAAAAGAGGCTCAATTTGATATCACTTTTTTGATTTTATGAAAAATTAATGAAAAATCTTAAAATGGCTGTAGTTTCTAAAATAAGCCCCAAATCGAGAAAAGAGGCTCAATTTGATATCACTTTTTTGATTTTATGAAAAATTAATGAAAAATCTTAAAATGGCTGTAGTTTCTAAAATAAGCCCCAAATCAAGAAAAGAGGCTCAATTTGATATCACTTTTTTGATTTTATGAAAAATTAATGAAAAATCTTAAAATGGCTGTAGTTTCTAAAATAAGCCCCAAATCAAGAAAAGAGGCTCAATTTGATATCACTTTTTTGATTTTATGAAAAATTAATGAAAAATCTTAAAATGGCTGTAGTTTCTAAAATAAGCCCCAAATCAAGAAAAGAGGCTCAATTTGATATCACTTTTTTGATTTTATGAAAAATTAATGAAAAATCTTAAAATGGCTGTAGTTTCTAAAATAAGCCCCAAATCGAGAAAAGAGGCTCAATTTGATATCACTTTTTTGATTTTATGAAAAATTAATGAAAAATCTTAAAATGGCTGTAGTTTCTAAAATAAGCCCCAAATCAAGAAAAGAGGCTCAATTTGATATCACTTTTTTGATTTTATGAAAAATTAATGAAAAATCTTAAAATGGCTGTAGTTTCTAAAATAAGCCCCAAATCGAGAAAAGAGGCTCAATTTGATATCACTTTTTTGATTTTATGAAAAATTAATGAAAAATCTTAAAATGGCTGTAGTTTCTAAAATAAGCCCCAAATCAAGAAAAGAGGCTCAATTTGATATCACTTTTTTGATTTTATGAAAATTAATGAAAAATCTTAAAATGGCTGTAGTTTCTAAAATAAGCCCCAAATCGAGAAAAGAGGCTCAATTTGATATCACTTTTTTGATTTTATGAAAAATTAATGAAAAATCTTAAAATGGCTGTAGTTTCTAAAATAAGCCCAAATCAAGAAAAGAGGCTCAATTTGATATCACTTTTTTGATTTTATGAAAAATTAATGAAAAATCTTAAAATGGCTGTAGTTTCTAAAATAAGCCCCAAATCGAGAAAAGAGGCTCAATTTGATATCACTTTTTTGATTTTATGAAAAATTAATGAAAAATCTTAAAATGGCTGTAGTTTCTAAAATAAGCCCCAAATCGAGAAAAGAGGCTCAATTTGATATCACTTTTTTGATTTTATGAAAAATTAATGAAAAATCTTAAAATGGCTGTAGTTTCTAAAATAAGCCCCAAATCAAGAAAAGAGGCTCAATTTGATATCACTTTTTTGATTTTATGAAAAATTAATGAAAAATCTTAAAATGGCTGTAGTTTCTAAAATAAGCCCCAAATCGAGAAAAGAGGCTCAATTTGATATCACTTTTTGATTTTATGAAAAATTAATGAAAAATCTTAAAATGGCTGTAGTTTCTAAAATAAGCCCCAAATCAAGAAAAGAGGCTCAATTTGATATCACTTTTTTGATTTTATGAAAATTAATGAAAAATCTTAAAATGGCTGTAGTTTCTAAAATAAGCCCCAAATCGAGAAAAGAGGCTCAATTTGATATCACTTTTTGATTTTATGAAAAATTAATGAAAAATCTTAAAATGGCTGTAGTTTCTAAAATAAGCCCCAAATCGAGAAAAGAGGCTCAATTTGATATCACTTTTTTGATTTTATGAAAAATTAATGAAAAATCTTAAAATGGCTGTAGTTTCTAAAATAAGCCCCAAATCGAGAAAAGAGGCTCAATTTGATATCACTTTTTGATTTTATGAAAAATTAATGAAAAATCTTAAAATGGCTGTAGTTTCTAAAATAAGCCCCAAATCGAGAAAAGAGGCTCAATTTGATATCACTTTTTTGATTTTATGAAAAATTAATGAAAAATCTTAAAATGGCTGTAGTTTCTAAAATAAGCCCCAAATCAAGAAAAGAGGCTCAATTTGATATCACTTTTTTGATTTTATGAAAAATTAATGAAAAATCTTAAAATGGCTGTAGTTTCTAAAATAAGCCCCAAATCGAGAAAAGAGGCTCAATTTGATATCACTTTTTTGATTTTATGAAAAATTAATGAAAAATCTTAAAATGGCTGTAGTTTCTAAAATAAGCCCCAAATCAAGAAAAGAGGCTCAATTTGATATCACTTTTTTGATTTTATGAAAAATTAATGAAAAATCTTAAAATGGCTGTAGTTTCTAAAATAAGCCCCAAATCGAGAAAAGAGGCTCAATTTGATATCACTTTTTTGATTTTATGAAAAATTAATGAAAAATCTTAAAATGGCTGTAGTTTCTAAAATAAGCCCCAAATCGAGAAAAGAGGCTCAATTTGATATCACTTTTTTGATTTTATGAAAAATTAATGAAAATCTTAAAATGGCTGTAGTTTCTAAAATAAGCCCCAAATCAAGAAAAGAGGCTCAATTTGATATCACTTTTTTGATTTTATGAAAAATTAATGAAAAATCTTAAAATGGCTGTAGTTTCTAAAATAAGCCCCAAATCGAGAAAAGAGGCTCAATTTGATATCACTTTTTTGATTTTATGAAAAATTAATGAAAAATCTTAAAATGGCTGTAGTTTCTAAAATAAGCCCCAAATCAAGAAAAGAGGCTCAATTTGATATCACTTTTTTGATTTTATGAAAAATTAATGAAAAATCTTAAAATGGCTGTAGTTTCTAAAATAAGCCCCAAATCGAGAAAAGAGGCTCAATTTGATATCACTTTTTTGATTTTATGAAAAATTAATGAAAAATCTTAAAATGGCTGTAGTTTCTAAAATAAGCCCCAAATCAAGAAAAGAGGCTCAATTTGATATCACTTTTTTGATTTTATGAAAAATTAATGAAAAATCTTAAAATGGCTGTAGTTTCTAAAATAAGCCCCAAATCGAGAAAAGAGGCTCAATTTGATATCACTTTTTTGATTTTATGAAAAATTAATGAAAAATCTTAAAATGGCTGTAGTTTCTAAATAAGCCCCAAATCGAGAAAAGAGGCTCAATTTGATATCACTTTTTTGATTTTATGAAAAATTAATGAAAAATCTTAAAATGGCTGTAGTTTCTAAAATAAGCCCCAAATCAAGAAAAGAGGCTCAATTTGATATCACTTTTTTGATTTTATGAAAAATTAATGAAAAATCTTAAAATGGCTGTAGTTTCTAAAATAAGCCCCAAATCAAGAAAAGAGGCTCAATTTGATATCACTTTTTTGATTTTATGAAAAATTAATGAAAAATCTTAAAATGGCTGTAGTTTCTAAAATAAGCCCCAAATCAAGAAAAGAGGCTCAATTTGATATCACTTTTTTGATTTTATGAAAAATTAATGAAAAATCTTAAAATGGCTGTAGTTTCTAAATAAGCCCCAAATCAAGAAAAGAGGCTCAATTTGATATCACTTTTTTGATTTTATGAAAAATTAATGAAAAATCTTAAAATGGCTGTAGTTTCTAAAATAAGCCCCAAATCGAGAAAAGAGGCTCAATTTGATATCACTTTTTTGATTTTATGAAAAATTAATGAAAAATCTTAAAATGGCTGTAGTTTCTAAAATAAGCCCCAAATCGAGAAAAGAGGCTCAATTTGATATCACTTTTTTGATTTTATGAAAAATTAATGAAAAATCTTAAAATGGCTGTAGTTTCTAAAATAAGCCCCAAATCAAGAAAAGAGGCTCAATTTGATATCACTTTTTTGATTTTATGAAAAATTAATGAAAAATCTTAAAATGGCTGTAGTTTCTAAAATAAGCCCCAAATCGAGAAAAGAGGCTCAATTTGATATCACTTTTTTGATTTTATGAAAAATTAATGAAAAATCTTAAAATGGCTGTAGTTTCTAAAATAAGCCCCAAATCAAGAAAAGAGGCTCAATTTGATATCACTTTTTTGATTTTATGAAAAATTAATGAAAAATCTTAAAATGGCTGTAGTTTCTAAAATAAGCCCCAAATCAAGAAAAGAGGCTCAATTTGATATCACTTTTTTGATTTTATGAAAAATTAATGAAAAATCTTAAAATGGCTGTAGTTTCTAAAATAAGCCCCAAATCAAGAAAAGAGGCTCAATTTGATATCACTTTTTTGATTTTATGAAAAATTAATGAAAAATCTTAAAATGGCTGTAGTTTCTAAAATAAGCCCCAAATCAAGAAAAGAGGCTCAATTTGATATCACTTTTTTGATTTTATGAAAAATTAATGAAAAATCTTAAAATGGCTGTAGTTTCTAAAATAAGCCCCAAATCAAGAAAAGAGGCTCAATTTGATATCACTTTTTTGATTTTATGAAAAATTAATGAAAAATCTTAAAATGGCTGTAGTTTCTAAAATAAGCCCCAAATCAAGAAAAGAGGCTCAATTTGATATCACTTTTTTGATTTTATGAAAAATTAATGAAAAATCTTAAAATGGCTGTAGTTTCTAAAATAAGCCCCAAATCAAGAAAAGAGGCTCAATTTGATATCACTTTTTTGATTTTATGAAAAATTAATGAAAAATCTTAAAATGGCTGTAGTTTCTAAAATAAGCCCCAAATCAAGAAAAGAGGCTCAATTTGATATCACTTTTTTGATTTTATGAAAAATTAATGAAAAATCTTAAAATGGCTGTAGTTTCTAAAATAAGCCCCAAATCGAGAAAAGAGGCTCAATTTGATATCACTTTTTTGATTTTATGAAAATTAATGAAAAATCTTAAAATGGCTGTAGTTTCTAAAATAAGCCCCAAATCAAGAAAAGAGGCTCAATTTGATATCACTTTTTTGATTTTATGAAAAATTAATGAAAAATCTTAAAATGGCTGTAGTTTCTAAAATAAGCCCCAAATCGAGAAAAGAGGCTCAATTTGATATCACTTTTTTGATTTTATGAAAAATTAATGAAAAATCTTAAAATGGCTGTAGTTTCTAAAATAAGCCCCAAATCGAGAAAAGAGGCTCAATTTGATATCACTTTTTTGATTTTATGAAAAATTAATGAAAAATCTTAAAATGGCTGTAGTTTCTAAAATAAGCCCCAAATCGAGAAAAGAGGCTCAATTTGATATCACTTTTTTGATTTTATGAAAAATTAATGAAAAATCTTAAAATGGCTGTAGTTTCTAAAATAAGCCCCAAATCGAGAAAAGAGGCTCAATTTGATATCACTTTTTTGATTTTATGAAAAATTAATGAAAAATCTTAAAATGGCTGTAGTTTCTAAAATAAGCCCCAAATCAAGAAAAGAGGCTCAATTTGATATCACTTTTTTGATTTTATGAAAAATTAATGAAAAATCTTAAAATGGCTGTAGTTTCTAAAATAAGCCCAAATCGAGAAAAGAGGCTCAATTTGATATCACTTTTTTGATTTTATGAAAAATTAATGAAAAATCTTAAAATGGCTGTAGTTTCTAAAATAAGCCCCAAATCAAGAAAAGAGGCTCAATTTGATATCACTTTTTTGATTTTATGAAAAATTAATGAAAAATCTTAAAATGGCTGTAGTTTCTAAAATAAGCCCCAAATCGAGAAAAGAGGCTCAATTTGATATCACTTTTTTGATTTTATGAAAAATTAATGAAAAATCTTAAAATGGCTGTAGTTTCTAAAATAAGCCCCAAATCAAGAAAAGAGGCTCAATTTGATATCACTTTTTTGATTTTATGAAAAATTAATGAAAAATCTTAAAATGGCTGTAGTTTCTAAAATAAGCCCCAAATCAAGAAAAGAGGCTCAATTTGATATCACTTTTTTGATTTTATGAAAAATTAATGAAAAATCTTAAAATGGCTGTAGTTTCTAAAATAAGCCCCAAATCGAGAAAAGAGGCTCAATTTGATATCACTTTTTTGATTTTATGAAAAATTAATGAAAAATCTTAAAATGGCTGTAGTTTCTAAAATAAGCCCCAAATCAAGAAAAGAGGCTCAATTTGATATCACTTTTTTGATTTTATGAAAAATTAATGAAAAATCTTAAAATGGCTGTAGTTTCTAAAATAAGCCCCAAATCGAGAAAAGAGGCTCAATTTGATATCACTTTTTTGATTTTATGAAAAATTAATGAAAAATCTTAAAATGGCTGTAGTTTCTAAAATAAGCCCAAATCGAGAAAAGAGGCTCAATTTGATATCACTTTTTTGATTTTATGAAAAATTAATGAAAAATCTTAAAATGGCTGTAGTTTCTAAAATAAGCCCCAAATCGAGAAAAGAGGCTCAATTTGATATCACTTTTTTGATTTTATGAAAAATTAATGAAAAATCTTAAAATGGCTGTAGTTTCTAAAATAAGCCCCAAATCGAGAAAAGAGGCTCAATTTGATATCACTTTTTTGATTTTATGAAAAATTAATGAAAAATCTTAAAATGGCTGTAGTTTCTAAATAAGCCCCAAATCGAGAAAAGAGGCTCAATTTGATATCACTTTTTTGATTTTATGAAAAATTAATGAAAAATCTTAAAATGGCTGTAGTTTCTAAAATAAGCCCCAAATCGAGAAAAGAGGCTCAATTTGATATCACTTTTTTGATTTTATGAAAAATTAATGAAAAATCTTAAAATGGCTGTAGTTTCTAAAATAAGCCCCAAATCGAGAAAAGAGGCTCAATTTGATATCACTTTTTTGATTTTATGAAAAATTAATGAAAAATCTTAAAATGGCTGTAGTTTCTAAAATAAGCCCCAAATCAGAAAAGAGGCTCAATTTGATATCACTTTTTTGATTTTATGAAAAATTAATGAAAAATCTTAAAATGGCTGTAGTTTCTAAAATAAGCCCCAAATCGAGAAAAGAGGCTCAATTTGATATCACTTTTTTGATTTTATGAAAAATTAATGAAAAATCTTAAAATGGCTGTAGTTTCTAAAATAAGCCCCAAATCAAGAAAAGAGGCTCAATTTGATATCACTTTTTTGATTTTATGAAAAATTAATGAAAAATCTTAAAATGGCTGTAGTTTCTAAATAAGCCCCAAATCGAGAAAAGAGGCTCAATTTGATATCACTTTTTTGATTTTATGAAAAATTAATGAAAAATCTTAAAATGGCTGTAGTTTCTAAAATAAGCCCCAAATCAAGAAAAGAGGCTCAATTTGATATCACTTTTTTGATTTTATGAAAAATTAATGAAAAATCTTAAAATGGCTGTAGTTTCTAAAATAAGCCCCAAATCGAGAAAAGAGGCCTCAATTTGATATCACTTTTTTGATTTTATGAAAATTAATGAAAAATCTTAAAATGGCTGTAGTTTCTAAAATAAGCCCCAAATCAAGAAAAGAGGCTCAATTTGATATCACTTTTTGATTTTATGAAAATTAATGAAAAATCTTAAAATGGCTGTAGTTTCTAAAATAAGCCCCAAATCGAGAAAAGAGGCTCAATTTGATATCACTTTTTTGATTTTATGAAAAATTAATGAAAAATCTTAAAATGGCTGTAGTTTCTAAAATAAGCCCCAAATCAAGAAAAGAGGCTCAATTTGATATCACTTTTTTGATTTTATGAAAAATTAATGAAAAATCTTAAAATGGCTGTAGTTTCTAAAATAAGCCCCAAATCAAGAAAAGAGGCCTCAATTTGATATCACTTTTTTGATTTTATGAAAAATTAATGAAAAATCTTAAAATGGCTGTAGTTTCTAAAATAAGCCCCAAATCAAGAAAAGAGGCTCAATTTGATATCACTTTTTGATTTTATGAAAAATTAATGAAAAATCTTAAAATGGCTGTAGTTTCTAAAATAAGCCCAAATCGAGAAAAGAGGCTCAATTTGATATCACTTTTTTGATTTTATGAAAAATTAATGAAAAATCTTAAAATGGCTGTAGTTTCTAAAATAAGCCCCAAATCAAGAAAAGAGGCTCAATTTGATATCACTTTTTTGATTTTATGAAAAATTAATGAAAAATCTTAAAATGGCTGTAGTTTCTAAATAAGCCCCAAATCAAGAAAAGAGGCTCAATTTGATATCACTTTTTGATTTTATGAAAAATTAATGAAAAATCTTAAAATGGCTGTAGTTTCTAAAATAAGCCCCAAATCGAGAAAAGAGGCTCAATTTGATATCACTTTTTTGATTTTATGAAAAATTAATGAAAAATCTTAAAATGGCTGTAGTTTCTAAATAAGCCCCAAATCAGAAAAGAGGCTCAATTTGATATCACTTTTTTGATTTTATGAAAAATTAATGAAAAATCTTAAAATGGCTGTAGTTTCTAAAATAAGCCCCAAATCGAGAAAAGAGGCTCAATTTGATATCACTTTTTTGATTTTATGAAAATTAATGAAAAATCTTAAAATGGCTGTAGTTTCTAAAATAAGCCCCAAATCGAGAAAAGAGGCTCAATTTGATATCACTTTTTTGATTTTATGAAAAATTAATGAAAAATCTTAAAATGGCTGTAGTTTCTAAATAAGCCCCAAATCGAGAAAAGAGGCTCAATTTGATATCACTTTTTTGATTTTATGAAAAATTAATGAAAAATCTTAAAATGGCTGTAGTTTCTAAAATAAGCCCCAAATCAAGAAAAGAGGCTCAATTTGATATCACTTTTTTGATTTTATGAAAAATTAATGAAAAATCTTAAAATGGCTGTAGTTTCTAAATAAGCCCCAAATCGAGAAAAGAGGCTCAATTTGATATCACTTTTTTGATTTTATGAAAAATTAATGAAAAATCTTAAAATGGCTGTAGTTTCTAAAATAAGCCCCAAATCGAGAAAAGAGGCTCAATTTGATATCACTTTTTTGATTTTATGAAAAATTAATGAAAATCTTAAAATGGCTGTAGTTTCTAAAATAAGCCCCAAATCGAGAAAAGAGGCTCAATTTGATATCACTTTTTTGATTTTATGAAAAATTAATGAAAAATCTTAAAATGGCTGTAGTTTCTAAATAAGCCCCAAATCGAGAAAAGAGGCTCAATTTGATATCACTTTTTTGATTTTATGAAAAATTAATGAAAAATCTTTAAAATGGCTGTAGTTTCTAAAATAAGCCCCAAATCAAGAAAAGAGGCTCAATTTGATATCACTTTTTTGATTTTATGAAAAATTAATGAAAAATCTTAAAATGGCTGTAGTTTCTAAATAAGCCCTAAATCGAGAAAAGAGGCTCAATTTGATATCACTTTTTGATTTTATGAAAAATTAATGAAAAATCTTAAAATGGCTGTAGTTTCTAAAATAAGCCCCAAATCAAGAAAAGAGGCTCAATTTGATATCACTTTTTTGATTTTATGAAAATTAATGAAAATCTTAAAATGGCTGTAGTTTCTAAAATAAGCCCCAAATCAAGAAAAGAGGCTCAATTTGATATCACTTTTTTGATTTTATGAAAAATTAATGAAAAATCTTAAAATGGCTGTAGTTTCTAAAATAAGCCCTAAATCGAGAAAAGAGGCTCAATTTGATATCACTTTTTTGATTTTATGAAAAATTAATGAAAAATCTTAAAATGGCTGTAGTTTCTAAAATAAGCCCCAAATCAAGAAAAGAGGCTCAATTTGATATCACTTTTTTGATTTTATGAAAAATTAATGAAAAATCTTAAAATGGCTGTAGTTTCTAAAATAAGCCCCAAATCGAGAAAAGAGGCTCAATTTGATATCACTTTTTTGATTTTATGAAAAAATTAATGAAAAATCTTAAAATGGCTGTAGTTTCTAAAATAAGCCCCAAATCAAGAAAAGAGGCTCAATTTGATATCACTTTTTTGATTTTATGAAAAATTAATGAAAAATCTTAAAATGGCTGTAGTTTCTAAAATAAGCCCCAAATCAAGAAAAGAGGCTCAATTTGATATCACTTTTTTGATTTATGAAAAATTAATGAAAAATCTTAAAATGGCTGTAGTTTCTAAAATAAGCCCTAAATCAAGAAAAGAGGCTCAATTTGATATCACTTTTTTGATTTTATGAAAAATTAATGAAAAATCTTAAAATGGCTGTAGTTTCTAAATAAGCCCCAAATCAAGAAAAGAGGCTCAATTTGGATATCACTTTTTTGATTTTATGAAAAAATTAATGAAAAATCTTAAAATGGCTGTAGTTCTAAAATAAGCCCCAAATCAAGAAAAGAGGCTCAATTTGATATCACTTTTTTGATTTTATGAAAAATTAATGAAAATCTTAAAATGGCTGTAGTTTCTAAAATAAGCCCCAAATCGAGAAAAGAGGCTCAATTTGATATCACTTTTTTGATTTTATGAAAATTAATGAAAAATCTTAAAATGGCTGTAGTTTCTTAAAATAAGCCCCAAATCAAGAAAAGAGGCTCAATTTGATATCACTTTTTTGATTTTATGAAAAATTAATGAAAAATCTTAAAATGGCTGTAGTTTCTAAAATAAGCCCCAAATCGAGAAAAGAGGCTCAATTTGATATCACTTTTTTGATTTTATGAAAAATTAATGAAAAATTCTTAAAATGGCTGTAGTTTCTAAAATAAGCCCCAAATCAAGAAAAGAGGGCTCAATTTGATATCACTTTTTTGATTTTATGAAAATTATGAAAAATCTTAAAATGGCTGTAGTTTCTAAATAAGCCCCAAATCGAAGAAAAGAGGCTCAATTTGATATCACTTTTTTGCGATATTTTGAAAAGTTAATTGAAAATCTAAATGGCTGTTAGTTTTCTAAATAAGCCCCAAATCGAAAAAGAGCGCTCAGATTTGAATCACTTTTTAATTTTATGAAAAATCACGTGAAAAATCTTAAAATGGCTGTAGTTTCTTTAAAATAAGCCCCAAATCAAGAAAAGAGGGCTCAATTTTGAATATAACTTTTTGATTTTATGAAAAATCAATGAAAAAATCTTAAAAGGCTGTAGTTTCTTACAATAAGCCCCAAATCGAGGAAAAGAGGCTAAATTTGATATCACTTTTTTGGATTTTATGGAAAAATCAATTGAAAATCTTAAAATGGGCTGTAGCTTCCTTTAAAATAAGCCCCAAATCGAGAAAGGAGGCTCAATTTGATTATAACTTTTTTTGATTTTATGAAAAATCAATGAAAAAATCTTAAAATGGCATGTAGTTTCTTAAATAAGCCCCTAAATCAAGAAAGAGGCTCAATTTGATATCACTTTTTTGATTTTATGAAAATTAATGAAAATCTTAAAATGGCTGTAGTTTCTAAATAAGCCCCAAATCGAGAAAAGAGGCTCATTTGATATCACTTTTTTAATTTTATGAAAAATTAATTGAAAATCTTAAAATGGCTGTAGTTTCTAAATAAGCCCCAAATCGAGAAAAGAGGCTCAATTTGATATCACTTTTTTGATTTTATGAAAAATTAATGAAAAATCTTAAAATGGCTGTAGTTTCTAAAATAAGCCCCAAATCAAGAAAAAGAGGCTCAATTTGATATCACTTTTTTGATTTTATGAAAATTAATGAAAAATCTTAAAATGGCTGTAGTTTCTAAAATAAGCCCCAAATCGAGAAAAGAGGCTCAATTTGATATCACTTTTTTAATTTTATGAAAAAATCAATGAAAAATTCTTAAAATGGCTGTAGTTTCAAAATAAGCCCCAAATCAAGAAAAGAGGCTCAATGTGATATCACTTTTTTGATTTTATGAAAAATTAATGAAAAATCTTTAAAATGGCTGTAGTTTCTAAACTAAGCCTTAAATCAAGAAAAGAGGCTCAATTTGATATCACTTTTTTGATTTTATGAAAAGTTAATGAAAAAATCTTAAAATGGCTGTAGTTTCTAAAAATAAGCCCCAATCGAGAAAAGAGGCCATCAATTTGTTATTTCACTTAATTTCTCATAAAAATCAGTGAAAAATCAATCATTGTCTGTTAGTTTTTCTTAAAATTAAGCCCTTAAATCAAGAAAAAGAGGCCTAATTTGATAAATCACTTTTTTTATGATTTTTATGAAAAATTAATGAAAAATCTTAAAATGGCTGTAGTTTCTAAAATAAGCCCCAAATCGAGAAAAGAGGCTCATTTGATATCACTTTTTTGATTTTTATGAAAAATCAATGAAAAATCTTTAAAATGGCTGTAGTTTCTTAATAAGCCC
>PYHX02000153.1:0-24974 GCA_004302925.2 Cochliomyia hominivorax | reverse complement strand
GAAATGAACTAGAATTGAACTAGAACTAAAACTGGAACTAGAATTGAACTAGAACTGAATGAATAGAACTGAACTAGAATGAACTAGAACTGAACTTAGAATGAACTAGAACTGAACTAGAACTGAATAGAACTGAACTAACTGAACTAGAACGAACTATATACTAACTGAACTGAACTAGAACTAAAATGAGAACTGAACTAGAACTAAACTGGACTAGAACTGAACTAGAATAAACTTGGAACTAGAACTGAACTAGAACTGAACTAGAACTGAACTACAATGAACTAGAAATGAAGAACTAGAATTGAACTAGAACTGAACTGGAACTAGAACTGAACTAGAACTAAATAGAAATGAACTAGAACTGAACTAGAAACTATAAACTGGAACTAGAACTGAACTGAACTAGAACTGGAAATAGAACTAACTAAAAACTGAACTGAACTAGAACTAGAACTGAACTAGAACTAGAAAGAACTCTAGAAATGATCTGGAATCTGAATTAAGTTGGAATTGGTATCTGAACTCGACTATGACGTTTCTACAGCCTAAACTGGAGTGCCCTTTAGTGTACATTTATTTTATTCCTTCTATAATCCAGACGATAGTGCTTCTATGGTCCGTATTAAAACGCTTCCATAGTCCATACATATAGTCATTCTATAATGCTAACTATAGTGTTTTCATAGTCATTACTATAATATTTCCAGACTATAGTATTTCTATAGTCCATATTACAGTGTGTCTTAGGTTTAGACTATAAAGTCTAGACTATTGAGTTTCTATAGTCCAGGTTAAGAGTCAGACTGTAGCGTTTCATTAGTCGAGATTATAGTGTTTCTGTAGTTTAAACTATAGTTTTTCTATAGTGCAGTTAATTCTAGTTCCCAATCTCAATTCTTTCGTTAAATTTGTTTTCTTGGTTATTAACAGATTTGATATCTTTTGCAATCGGAATAATGGAAATATATTATTTTCATGTTACATTTTCAATTTCTCCTGATTAAATTTCCTCATAATTTTATTTAATTTAATTAAATCCATAAATTGTTAATATTTAGTACCTTTATTAACGGTTCAATTAGTTAATTAACTAATTAAGAAATAAAATAACAAAAACCCACTGTGTCTCTCTTTGATTATTAACAACAAAATCGTAAAGGCTGCTCTTACTGCTACTTCTTCTTCTATTGTTTTTGTTGTAAAAATGAGTTAATAAAATTAAATAAAAAGAATTTTTGTCGCCTACAACAACAAGATAAATACCAACAACAACAACATCAATTGTTAAGAAATAAGTTAAGAAAGAATATTTATATTATTCATGTTGTTTTTGTTGTTCTTATTGTTATTATTTGAACTTCTTTTAATGTTCTCTTACAAACAAACAAACAAACAAACAAACAAACATTCACACTCATTAAGTAAACAAGAGGCAAACAAACACAAACACACATACAAACAAATAAATAGAGAACAAAAACAATAATAAAAACAAGTAAAAATGTCAATCCCGACTATGTAATACCCTACACCACATTGTTGGTTGTAAATGTCTGCTACGTAAAATTTATAAACGACCCTCGTATAATTTGCTTTCCTTATTTATTCTTATGTGTGCAAAATATCATTGTGATATTTTATGTAAATTTGGGAATTATATGGGAATTAGAAAAAAATTATGGACCGACCCTCGTTTAATTTCGCATAACGGTTTTGGCTTATATTTTTCTTAATTTAAATAAATATTTTAATAATGCTTACGTATATGTGCTGTGTAAGTGTTTGAAAGTGATATTTGGAAGAAGTAGTTGTATGGGAACTATGAAAAATAATAGACCGATTCTAGTATAATTCGGCACATCATTTTAGAATATAATAAAACTTATTTTCGCAGAATAAAATAAGATTTAATTTTTAAATCGTTTCAAATTATGGAATTTTATGGTCTAAAAACCTCTTTCCGGGGGGACATTTGTATGGGTCCTATATGAAATAATGGTCTGATCGTAACCAATTTCAAAAGGCATCGTTCTAGAGTGACAAATTTTAATAAGATGTATTTAAAACTGCGTTCTATACCTTGCGAACAATGGGTAGACAAGCTTTAACCGATTCAAAAAGTGATTCTGAGTCGAACGGTATACTTAATGGTTGGACTATTTTTTCTAACCGTTAAAAAAATCTGCACCAATGCATAATGCCTCCATCACCTATAGTGTTGAAGAGTATAACATTTAAGAATGCTATATTCGGCTATGGCGAGTCTTCATTACCCTTCAACACTTACATTATCCAAATATTTGGGGAGAGAAGCTTTATATACAAGTTGAATATCTTCTTGGTCTATATTTTCAATTGAATTGGTCCATATTATCTCAGCTAAGGCTGGTTTTAAATGGGAAACTGCTTAGGATAACAACAAACAATTTGGTCAATTTTCATTGAATTCAGAAAATTATTCTGTTTTCAACAGAGAGAGAAAGAGATAGATAGTCAGATGGACGGACAAATGGAGAGATGGACATAGCTTAATCGACTCAGATATTGATCTGATGCAAAAACTTTATGCGGTCTTAGATGATTCTTTCTAAGCGTTACACATGGAATGATAAACTTAATATACCCTCTTCCACTCTTGTGGTGGTGTAGAGTATAAATATAAAATAAATTACTAGTAAATTTGTTGTTGTATTTATTAATAGTATGTGTGTGTTTAATACGATTATTGTTGTTATTGTTTTTAGTTTAGTTGTTATTGTTATTACAGTTTCGATTTATTTATTTATTTGTATGTGTGTTGAAGTGCTGTTACTGATAACAAAATACTCCGTTAGTTCTTTTTTTCTTTTGCTCTTCTCTCACACTCATTAAGGTAAAAATGTTCATTGAGATAATGAGTATTTGTAACGGTGAGTTCCTCACTCTTTTTCAAAGGGGCTGAGTGTTGGATACAAAAGAAAAACAATAACAAAATATTAAATAACAGTAAATTGTTTTACTTGTATTTACTTTTATCTGTTTATTTATTATTTTTTTTTTTCAAAAAAGAACTCACACATACACACTCATCTCTCCCATCTTTTAAGAAATCGAGAAGAAGAAAAAAACTGTTAAGTAGAATTGGAATAAAAATAAACTTTAAAAATGATAAGGAAAAAATTACAACAATAACAACAATTTTAAATTAAATATTTCATATGTTTTAATCGAAAGGAGTGAGGTGGAAAAAATCTTAACACACGTTTTTCATTAAAAATCTTTATCCAATTATTATTTTGATTATTATAACCTCCACGACCATAAGTGGGGAGAAGGATATATTAACTTTGTCATTTGGTGTGAAACGCTAGGAAAAAATAATATCAGACCCCATAACGCATTTACCTTTTTGCATCATATAAAAATCTAAGCCGATTTTGCTGTTTTTAAGAAGTACCGAGAGAACTTGTCCGTTTATAGAAACCCTGATCCAGATAGAAGGAATGGTCCACATGAAGTTTATAAAGCCAAAAAATAGAAAACCTTTTCAAAAGGTCTTACAACACAAGCGGTAGGAAACCAGGCCGGTTAGCTCAGCGCTCGGACTATTTTTGAACGAAAAGCTAAAGCTAATACAGGTGGAAAAACATACAAGGCTCAAAAACTTGCTGACAGAAACGGTTATAAAAATTTAGAGGTTAAAATAGGGGAAATTAAAAATAAAAATCAAATTTTCCAAAAAATATTCTTGCTTCCTACCTCATGACAAAACGTGTGTTCCGGCACAGTTTTCGCAATTTCCTGCTTAAACATTTTATGTTGCAGATGTTCAAGGGAATGTTGAAAAAAGGTTTGGAAAAAGTTCTTGCAAAAAATATGCAGTTACGACAAAAGAAGCCAGAATAAAAATTCATAATGTGTCCACTTATTTTTGGCCTGATTTGGCATTCTGTCACAAGCCCTTGAGAGGTACAAGAATAATAAGAGAGACAAGTTCTCCAGAGACAAGACCGGAGCTAAGGCCACTGAAGAGATATTGGGCTGTTGTTAAAAGAGAATTCAAGAGCACAAAAAAGAGCGTCCAAAAGTGTTCTACCAAGAGCGACAAGTCCTCCAGAGACAAGACCGGAGCTAAGGCCACTGAAGAGATATTGCGCTTTTGTTAAAAGAGAATTGAAGAGCAGAAAAAAGGGTGTCCAAAAGTGTTCTACCAAGTGCGACAAGTCCTCCAGAGACAAGACCGAAGCTTAGGCTACTGAAGAGATATTGGGCTGTTGCTAAAAGACAATTGAAGAGCACAAAAAGGGTATCTAAAAGTGTGGTAAATTTTAAACGCTAATGGAAGAGTTTCCTTAAAAGGTTAAAAAATATCATGGCTGGAGATTAAAGATTTTTTGTTTTTGTAAATCGTAAAAATAATTTCAATCAATTAAAACAAAAAAATTTAAAACGTTTTGTTTAGTGGTTACGTTTTTATCTAAATATATGTATGTTAAGAATTTTTCGACCTCACTCCTTAAACAGGTTTTTGTTGTTGTTTTCAATACAAGAAAAAAGTACCCATTGTCGCCATTTATTCTTTTAACAATAATTGAAATATATAAAAAAAACCATCGGAATCCTTATTAACCGGGATTTAATATTAATTATTTGTCTTCTTTTATTTGACCCCAATATTTTCTTTACTGTTTCGTTGACAAAAACAACAATTAATTATTAATTTTATTTACACTTTTCTTAAAAAAAAACCTTCAGAATCTCTCTTGATTTTTATTTGTTTTTCGGTAATAAATTATTATTTTGTTTATTTTATGCTTTTGGGCCACATGAACCCATTTTATTTAGACAAAATAACGAAACAGCTGCTGCTGCTGAAATTTATTCACAAAAATTGTTTATAATGGAAATTAAAAGCAGCTAAAGGCTAAAATGATTATAAATGAAAATTTTAAAAATAAAAATATATTTTTTATTTTTCGATAATTTGGAAAATGCGTTTTGGGGTCAAAGGTGAAATTTATTTGAAAAATATTTTTCATTACTTTGGAAAAATATTTGGTTTTACAGAAAATTACCCAGAATAATAATAATTAGGAAAATTCATTTGGTTTTAACAGGAATGTAGGAACCAAATTCGTTGGAACTAGATTTCCAAAGTTCTACGAAAAAGTGGAATTTTTTAAAGGGAACTGCAGAAAGAATAAACTTGATCTGTAATATAGCGGCAATGAAACCTGTTCCAATATTTTAATTTAAATTTAAAAAAGAGTTATTTTAATCGGAAATATAATCTAAACAAAATCTGAAATGGAATCTAAAATTAGAACTAGAAAATGAACTCGAATCTTTATAAGAATCTGAACAAAAAAGTAAACTCGAATCCAAACAACAATCTACACTAGAAATAAAACTCGAATCTGCACTAGAATCTGATCTGGAAATTAAACGAGAATCTAAAATAGAATCAAAATTATATCATGAACTAGAATTTGAATTAGAATCTGAACTAGAATGTGGACTAGAATCTTAACTAGAAACTGATCTCGAATTTGCATTGGAGTATGAATTAGATTCAGAACTAGAATCTAATCTAGAAACTGAAAGAAAAACTGAAATCGTACCTAAAATAACGTCAAAACTAGAATTTAAGCTAAAAACTGAACCGAAGAACTGAAATCGAATCTGAAATCAGAATCAAATTTATAATCAGAATCTAAATAAAAATCTAAACTGAAAACAGAACTCAAATTTTCACTGAAAGCAAAACTAGAATCAGAATTTAAATCTGAACTTAAATGTGAACATGAACCGGAAATAGAATTCGAATTAAAATCTGTACGAAAACCTAAACTAGAGACTGAATTCGAGTCCGCAATAGAATTCAAACTATTATCTGTATTCGAATGAGCTAAAACTGACTTATAGCTGAACCAGAACTGAACTGAAGAATCAGAACTAGAAACTGAACTAGAATCTGTAGTGAAAACTGATATTGAATCTGAATCTCAACTAAAATTTTAACCGGACTCTTAAGTAGAATCTGAATTATAATTTAAAATAGAGTCTGATACAGATTCTAAAACAGAATCTGAAATAGAATCTGAACTTAAATCTGAACTAGAGTCAGACTTAAAATTTAAACCAGAATCTGATATAGAATCTAAATAAGAATCTGAGCTTGAATCTGAATTAAAACTTAAACTTAAATCTGATGTAGAATCCGAATAAAATTTAAATTTGAAGCTGAATTTGAATCGGAACTAGAAGTGGAACTTTGTACTGATACCTGATTTAGAAACTGAGCATGAAGTGCATTAGAATTGAACTAGAACCCGATCTAAAACCTGGACCTAAACTTTAAGGGAATTTTAACAAGTCGATCTTTTAATTATTTTTAAAATTTTGTCTTCTCTTTTGAAAAAAATCAGTTACCATTTTTATTCGATTATTTGTTGTCATTAATTTTATTTATTTATTTAATTTTAATTGATTTTTAATGTTGACATCAAAAATCAATTAAAGAATAAAATTATTTAATAAAAACAAATACGTTCAAAAAGAAAGTAAATAAGTTCTTGTCTATTGAGGAATTTTTGCTTTGGGTACAATAAAATCGATAAGACTTTGAAAAACAGTTTGGTGCGGCCTTAAAAATATTAAAAGAATTCAGTGAAAGAACAAAAATTAAATAAATAATAATGATGATGCATTTTGTTATAATAAAAATGATTTATTGAAAAATGGATATACGAAGGCGTATGATTAATATTAATTCAGGGGAATTTTTATTAAAATGAAAAATTTTCCAATAAAGAGTGTAAAATATTTCACTTTAATTCTACTAAATGGAAGTCTATATTTTGCTTTATATCAAACACGAAAGAAAGTTTTCATTTTCAAGCTTTAACTTCGCACATTATTGTCATATTTCCCACTTTAGGCTATTTTTAGTAAATAACTATTTTTTAGTCAGAAATTCTAATAATCTGAAGATTAAAAACTTATACGAGTAAAACGTGCTCGAACATTACAAAATTATTAAATGTTTTAAAATACGTGTGTGTAAATAGTTACGTGTATGTATATGTGAAATTCACTTGAATACAAATAAAAAAAATTGTAAATTAAAATTTTCTAATAAAATAACATGTCTCAGGTATGATATTTAACTGGAATAAAAAGAAAGATCTAAGGGAATATTAACATCCCCTTCAATATGCGTCATTATGCTTCAGCAAATACGTATTTATTTCCCTTAAGTTGAACAATAAACAAGAAAAGAGTAAAATGAAGAAAATGGGAAAAACTAATGTATTAAAGCGCTCATGCAAAAGAGCTAAAAGATACTTGAGTCTGTAAATGTTGCTAAAGTTCAAGATTTTTTGTAGTTAATTGTTCACATACACATTAACAAAATGAACTAGTGTGTGTGTGTAGCAGTATGTTAAAAAATTTAAATCATCAGCACCGGAAAACCTCAGGAAAATAAACTTCCGTTTAATGTTTCTCTTGTAATTTATATGAGAAACATTTAAATTCCCTCACATTTATATTCCCTCTCACGCACACACAGACAATTACACTCTCTAGAATTATTTTATTTTAAAAAATGTTTTCTTTTCCTTTTTTTTTTTTTTGTTTATTGTCTTTTGTAGGTCTTTTGTTTTATTTATAATTGTTGGTTGTCGTTGTTGTTGCTGTTGTCTCGGAATTTTTCCTTGAACATGAACAAAATTTTAATACGCCAAGTTGATTTTGTGAAAATTTACAATGAAAAAAGTTCAGTTCTAGTTCAGTTGTAGTTCAGTTCTGGTTCAGTTCTATTTCAGTTCTAGTTCAGTTCTAGTTCAGTTGTAGTTCAGTTCAGTTCTAGTTCAGTTCTAGTTCAGTTCTATTTCAGTTCTATTTCAGTTCTAGTTCAGTTGTAGTTCAGTTCAGTTCAGTTCTAGTTCAGTTCTAGTTCAGTTCTAGTTCAGTTATACTTCAGTTGTAGTTCAGTTGTAGTTCAGTTTTTAGTTCAGTTTTATTTCAGTTCTAGTTCAGCTCTAGTTCAGTTGTATTTCAGTTGTAGTTCGGTTCTAGTTCTGTTCTAGTTCGGTTCTAATTCAGTTCTAGTTCAGTTCTAGTTCAGTTCTAGTTCAGTTGTAGTTCAGTTCTAGTTCAGTTCTAGTTCAGTTCTAGTTCAGTTCTAGTTCAGTTCTAGTTCAGTTATAGTTCAGTTGTAGTTCAGTTGTAGTTCAGTTTTTAGTTCAGTTTTATTTCAGTTCTAGTTCAGCTCTAGTTCAGTTGTATTTCAGTTGTAGTTCGGTTCTAGTTCTGTTCTAGTTCGGTTCTAATTCAGTTCTAGTTCAGTTCTAGTTCAGTTCTAGTTCAGTTGTAGTTCAGTTCTAGTTCAGTTCTAGTTCAGTTCTAGTTCAGTTCTAGTTCAGTTCTAGTTCGGTTCTAGTTCAGTTATAGTTCAGTTGTATTTCAGTTTTTAGTTCAGTTGTATTTCAGTTCTAGTTCAGTTCTAGTTTAGTTCTGGTTCAGTTCTGGTTCAGTTGTAGTTCAGTTGTAGTTCAGTTTTTAGTTCAGTTGTATTTGAGTTCTAGTTCAGTTCGAGTTCAGTTCTAATTCAGTTCTAATTCAGCTCAATTTCCGTGTAAGAGGATTATTTTCTAGATCTCATTCTGACTGCGATTTCACTTTCTATTCTTTTTCTGATTCAAATTGTAAAAATTAAAGTTCTTTTTCAAATAAGTCAGATTTTCTTTCTCTCGTTCATATTTCAGATTTGAGGTCAGTTCAGAATATACTTCAGATAATATTGCAGATTGCTATTCACAGTAGTTATTAAGTTTTATTTCAGTTTAATGTCGCACTACTTTTACCAAAAATTTGTAAACAAATTTATTTTCTCTTTTGTTGCAGATTTACTTCGTCATACAAATGTTATCTGTGGTGGCCAATACAACAACCTCCTGTATATCATTGTAGACGCAAACCCAAGTCCATTACAAACTCAGAGACCACCAAGTGCATGTCTTCTACAACTGAGTGTGGTCATATAAAAAGTCAATGTCGATGACGACATTTTTGACTTTAAAGCTGCTCTTTATGCTGCTTCTACTAACACTGATCCATCTAATACCTGCCTCAAGTTTAGATATTAAATTTAAATTGAGCACTTCGGAAAATGTCCGGAATACGAAAGTCGTATTAAAGGAAAATCAAATCAAAAATTCTACAAATGCTCTGAGCCATTTGAAGAAACAACAAAATGTTTTCAGTAAGTTGGAATCATCCAGATCTCCTGGAATTGCTAATGTTTTCAAACCACAAACAATGGAAAAGGAAACGAAAATAACAGGAAATACAAAATTAATGAAACGTTTAAAACGTCAACATTTATCAACTTCCGATTCAAAGGCTTTGACTTCTTCATATGATTCAACAGCCTTAAATCATCATCATCAATTAAGTTTACCATCGGTGCCCCTGCCACCACCACCACCCTTTCCTAATACCAATTTTAATCTTTCACCATTCACATCGGCTGGTGGTAAATCATCAATGAATGCGTTTGCATTTCAAAATCAAAATCATCATCCACAACAAACATCTTCGTCAACGGCCTTTAAATGTGGTGGAGTGTTGAGAGCACGTCATGGTGTCATACAAACACCAAATTTTCCTCATAAATTCACCACCCCCATTGAATGTGTTTGGATAATTGATGCCTCCGATTTGATGCCACATTCTGGTCACAACATATCGATTGTCGTGTATTTGACCCAATTGTATGTATTGGGTGGCCTCAAGTTCACCGAATACATGTACTATTCGGATGACTATAAGGTACCGGCTCATAGGGTCTTCACACTCACCGAAGATGATGTCACGCAGGTTGCGTGGGTACAATTTAATTCTCAATATTTGGAGATACGTTTTCGCATGTCATCATTGGATGGCACACATTTGCGTGCATTGGATCGTTTGTTGGATGTTTATGGTTTCAATATGACATACGAGGTGGAACCGGTTAAAGAATATCAATGCAATACGTTGCAATGTCGTTTTTTAGGTCATTGTTATGCAAAAGCAGATTTTAGGTGAGTTTTTTCTTCTTCTTCTTTTTTTTTTTTTTTTTTGTTTCACTTTTTCTGAAATTCATTCATTTTTAATAGTTTTTGCTGGTCTGAGAATTTCTTTGTCGCAGTTTGGTGGACTTCTGGAGGGAGGAAACGAAAGTAAAATTTTCAGGTTGTAAATCATTGTAGGATTTGTGTTATGTGTGTGTGTGTGTGAGAGAGAAATGTATTGTGGCTGTTATTTACGTGTCCATTTCTAGTTTATTGATTCCAGATTTTTTTGTTCCTTTGTCCAAGAATAAGTTCATAGTTTAAGGTTATAAATCATTGTAAAATGTAAGGAAGTTATTTGTTTTGCAATAGAAGTACCCTACGGGAATAAACACTGAAGTTTAAGGCATTGAAATAAATTCCATTTCAGGATAAAATCTAAGACTTTTATACTTCACTTCAGTCTATGGTTGAGATTCTACTTCAAATTCTGGCTCAGATTGTGAGTTACATGTTGGATTAAATTTCAGATGCAATATCAGTGCAGATTCTCGTTTAGAATTTGGCTCAGGCTTTTAATATTTATATAAAATTCTAGTTCAGTATCCGCTTGAGTTATATGAAAGGATTCTAAACCTGATTCGCGAAAGGGGTCCACTTCAGATGACAGATTGTAATTCAGTTCAATCCAGATTCTAGTTTAGATGTTTATCCAGATCCCATTTCAATTTATAATTCAAAGCTTCAGGTACTTGTATTTTAGCTTAGATTTCATTTAAGTTCTAGTGCGGCTTTTAAATCGAATTCTGACTACGGTTCTAACTCTGGTTTATTTCCCCTTGAAGTTTTAATTTGAGTTCAGAACACAGTAATTTTTCTACTAAAAATTTCATTTTTGTCGTTTTACCGAGAAGTGTCATTTTCACTAAAAATTAACATTTTCACTAAAAATTGTAATTTTCATTAGAAATTGTAATTTTCATTAGAAATTGTCATTTTCACGAAAAATTGTCATTTTCACGAAAAATTGTCATTTTCACGAAAAATTGTCATTTTCACTAAAAATTGTCATTTTCACTAAAATTGTCAATTTTCACTAAAATTGTCATTTTTCACTAAAATTGTCATTTTCACATAAAAATTATAAATTTTCAAACTAAAAATTATAATTTTTCACTAAAAATTATAATTTTCACTAAAATTATAATTTTCACTAAAAATTATAATTTTCACTAAAAATTATAATTTTCACTAAAATTATAATTTTCACTAAAAATTATAATTTCACTAAAAAATTATAATTTTCACTAAAAATTATAATTTTCAACTAAAAATTATAATTTTCACTAAAAATTATTAATTTTCACTAAAAAATTATAATTTTCACTAAAAATTATAATTTTCAACTAAAATTATAATTTTCACTAAAATTATAATTTTCACTAAAATTATATTTCACTAAAAATTATAATTTCCACTAAAAATTATAATTTTCACTAAAAAATTCACTAAAAATTATAATTTTCACTAAAAATTATAATTTTCACTAAAAATTATAATTTTCACTAAAAATTATAATTTTCACTAAAAATTATAATTTTCACTAAAAATTATAATTTTCACTAAAAATTATAATTTTCACTAAAAATTATAATTTTCACTAAAAATTATAATTTTCACTAAAAATTATAATTTTCACTAAAAATTATAATTTTCACTAAAAATTATAATTTCACTAAAAATTATAATTTTCACTAAAAATTATAATTTTCACTAAAAATTATAATTTTCACTAAAAATTATAATTTTCACTAGAAATTATAATTTTCACTAAAAATTATAATTTTCACTAGAAATTATAATTTTCACTAAAAATTATAATTTTCACTAAAAATTATAATTTTCACTAGAAATTATAATTTTCACTAAAATTATAATTTTCACTAAAAATTATAATTTTCACTAGAAATTATAATTTTCACTAAAAATTATAATTTTCACTAAAATTATAATTTTCACTAAAAATTATAATTTTCACTAAAAATTATAATTTTCACTAAAATTATAATTTTCACTAAAAATTATAATTTTCACTAAAATTATAATTTTCACTAAAAATTATAATTTTCACTAAAAATTATAATTTTCACTAAAAATTATAATTTTCACTAAAAATTATAATTTTCACTAAAAATTATAATTTTCACTAAAATTATAATTTTCACTAAAAATTATAATTTTCACTAAAATTATAATTTTCACTAAAAATTATAATTTTCACTAAAAATTATAATTTTCACTAAAAATTATAATTTTCACTAAAAATTATAATTTTCACTAAAAATTATAATTTTCACTAAAAATTATAATTTTCACTAAAAATTATAATTTTCACTAAAAATTATAATTTTCACTAAAAATTATAATTTTCACTTCACTAAAATTATAATTTCACTAAAATTATAATTTTCACTAAAAATTATAATTTTCACTAAAAATTATAATTTTCACTAAAAATTATAATTTTCACTAAAAATTGTCATTTTCACTAAAAATTGCCATTTTCACTAAAAATTGTCATTTTCACTAAAAATTATAATTTTCACTAAAAATTTTCAGTTTCTTTTTAATAAAACTTTATCGTATATTTTCTTGTAGCTCCTAAAAAATTCGTTATTTCGGGATATTTAAAATTTTTTTGTTGTTTTTATGTATTTTGCCTATTTTGTTGATTTTTTGGTTTATTAGGTATTCGGCCCTTTTGTCTTCCGGTCACTGGTCTTATTTTTGCGTTTAATTCATTGTTAGTTTTTTGTTTACTTTATTTTCATTCTATTCTACTCAATACGATGACATTTTCAGTTATTTACAAAAGTTGTAGTTTTTCCGCTGTTGTTTTGGTTAAAGTAAAAATTTGAATTTTTATGACTAAAGGAAAAGGAACTGAAATTTAAGAGTTTTATAGCAAATGGAAAAAGTAGTAATTAAAGAGAATTTTATTTTGAGGATTGAAAATCATTTTTTTATTTAAAAACTTTTTTATGATAAATTTATTATTTTGTAGAAATTTCAAGTTATTTGAAGAAAAAGAGATTTTTCTGATTTTCTATGAATTTTTTTTTGAAAAAGAATTTAATCTGAAATTTCAAAGCTTGTTGAAGATTTTAAGATTATGTTACTTTTTCCAAAAAGGAAAGATATTCTAAAAACAAGCTTTATTCCATTTCCTGTTAATATAAAACCTTTTTTAAGTCTTATTTAAGCAGATAAACACCTTAATTTAATTTCAAGAAAAATTAACATAAAAGTTTGTTAAAAGAAAAAGCTGTGACACTTTTAAATCACATTAAAAAGTTTGAGGTTGAAAAATGCTAAAATATGAGATCCTTTATTTCTTCCTCAAAAACAAACATATACATCCACATTTTACACCTTTGTTTCCCTCGCATAAATAATGTCACTTTTCCCTTTTTCATGTGTTATCGAAAGGGTGACAATTCCTTTTATCCTTTAGAAAACAAAAATAGAATAATAATCACAAAATTTCTCCTAAATGTTACCAAGACAAATAGTTTAAGATTAGCAGCTCTTTTATTGTGGTTATGTTTAACATAAATCCCTTTTACAGAAAAAGGAATAAAATGGAACATAAAAAGGAAAAAGGGAATATATTATCGTCTTAAATGCACAATAAGAGACATAATTAATATTAGTCATATGTCTTAAGACTTATTTTTAAGGATTTTATTTCGTAAAACAGTACTTTTAAAGTCAAAACAAATAAACAGGAATAAAAGACTAAAACGCAATTTTAACAAGAAAAAAGTTGTCAAAATTTAATTCAAATAGATTACGACGAAAATAAAATTAAAATTTATTTTTATAGTTAATATTTTAACTTAATTCCAGACACAATAACCTCGCAAGATAGTAATTTTTATGTATGTAACTTTAATTCAAAAAAATGTAAAGTGATTTGATTTATTTCTTTTTTAATAAAAAATTATAAAAATACTAGAATTTTTCGACGAGAATTTTTTAATGAAAATGAGAACTTTTAGTGAAAATGACAATTTTTAGTGAAAATGACAATTTTTTGTGAAAATGAAAATTTTTTTGGAAAAAATGACAATTTTTAGTGAAAATGACAATTTCTAGTGAAAATGAAAATTTTTAGTGAAAATGACAATTTCTAGTGAAAATGACAATTTTTAGTGAAAATGACAATTTTTAGTGAAAATGACAATTTTTAGAGAAAATGAAAATTTTTAGAGAAAATGAAAATTTTTAGTGAAAATGACAATTTTTAGTGAAATTGACAATTTTTAGTGAAAATGACAATTTTTAGTGAAAATGACAATTTTTAGTGAAAATGACAATTTTTAGTGAAAATGACAATTTTTAGTGAAAATGACAATTTTTCGTGAAAATGACAATTTTTCGTGAAAATGACAATTTTTCGTGAAAATGACAATTTTTAGTGAAAATGACAATTTTTAGTGAAAATGACAATTTTTAGTGAAAATGACAATTTCTAGTGAAAATGACAATTTTTAGTGAAAATGACAATTTCTAGTGAAATTGCGATTTTTAGTGAAAATGACAATTTTTGGAGAAAATGACAATTTTTAGAGAAAATGACAATTTTTAGAGAAAATGACAATTTTTATTGAAAATGACAATTTTTAGTGAAATTGACAATTTTTAGTGAAATTGAAAATTTTTAGTGAAAATGAAAATTTTTAGTGAAAATGACAATTTTTAGTGAAAAGGAAAATTTTTAGTGAAAACGACAATTTTTAGTAAAACTGAAAATTTTTTGTGAAAATGACAATTTTTAGCGAAAATGAAAATTTTTTGTGAAAATGAAAATTTTTTGTGAAAATTAAAATTTTTTGTGAAAATGACAATTTTTAGTGAAATTGACAATTTTTAGTGAAAATGACAATTTTTAGTGAAAATGACAATTTTTAGTGAAAATGACAATTTTTAGTGAAAATGACAATTTTTAGTGAAAATGACAATTTTTAGTGAAAATGACAATTTTTAGTGAAAATGACAATTTTTAGTGAAAATGACAATTTTTAGTGAAAATGACAATTTTTAGAGAAAATGACAATTTTTTAGTGAAAACGACAATTTTAAGTGAAAATGAAAATTTTTTAGTGAAAACGACAATTTTTTAGTGAAAACGACAATTTTTAGTGAAAATTAAAATTTTTAGTGAAAATGACAATTTTTAGTGAAAATGACAATTTTTAGTGAAAATGATATTTTTTAGTGAAAATTACAATTTTTAGTGAAAATGATATTTTTTAGTGAAAATTACAATTTTTAGTGAAAATGAAAATTTTTAGTGATCTCAATTACGATTAAAACTAGAATCCAAACTTTAATTGAACTTAAACTGAGGCAATATTGTACTAGAGTAGTACTGGAACTACTTAAATTTGAATTGAAGTTCATTTTGATTTCTTTTATATTTATTTCCCTGCAAAATAAAAATGCACTTTAATCCAAATAAAGTTTCAAACTTTTCAAAATATTAATCATTATTTGCGTCTTCCTGTTTCCAGGAAAATTGTTTTAAGATTAAGTTAATATTGATTTAAATTACTTTAGTCTGAAGTCATAAATTTAGTTAAAAGAAAATAAGAAAAAATAGAGTCTCAAATTTCAACATCTTGTAAAATTTTTCAAGACAAACTTTTTTTCTGCAAACATAAATTTTAAACGAGAGAAAAAAGCAATTAAAAAATATTTATGGAACATGAAATTAGTAAGACAGAATTCCATTTAAAGAGAATAGAACTATTTTACGAAAGTAAAGAAAGAGAACAGAATAAGCGAATGCGCCTTAAAGTATGCAATCATTGTACCTCCTAAAAATATGCCATGAAATTTGAAGCAAAATGTTTAAATTCCTGCTACAAAAGAAGAGAAAAACAAATGAAACTTTTTCCTCTGAAATCCCATAGAAAATTTTTAATTTAAAAACTATATTTTTTCACGAAAACCTACGAGGTAAATTTGAATTCCAAAATAAGTTAACAACAACAAATAAACGTTTCAAAAGGAATATTTACAAAATAAAACAAAAAAACAACAACAACACCATGCTAAAAATAATAACAAAAACAATTGCACACCATAAACAATTTGCCAAACAGATGGAAAGACAGACAGAAAAACATACAGACAGACGAATGAACAAAATAAAAACGATAGAAATTTTACATCTGACATAAAATTCCTTAACTCTTCTCTCTCATTTTATTGTGTTTTTAACTTTTATTTCGCTTATTTTTCCTACAAAAAAAAGGAAAAAAACATTAACTCTGTTACTCAACATGATCCCTTTGATCCTTATTTTGTTTCAGGCTGACATGTGTAGGTCGTTTGTATCTGTGTAAATAGGGTAAATGCGTGTGTATGAGTGTATGTATTGTATGCAACAACTCCAAAGTGAAAATATTGAAATGAAATTCATTTCAAATGAAAAGTTCTGTAAATAATAAATAAATAAAAACAATAAAAACACGAGAACTATTTGAACGGACATTGTTTTCTTGCCATTTGGGATGCAAAAACAATAAAAGATGAAAATGTTTTAACGAAAATATTTGCAATTGTTTTCAGAGTGAAAAAGATGAATTAATAAACAGTTTAAAGTGATGGAAAGAGTTATTTTCCCAGCTGAAGGTAAATGGAACAACAGTCAACACAGGCTACAGTAAATAGATCAAAAGGGACTGTAGTCTAGACGGACAATAAAAAGCTTATAAAGCATTACAGTAAGTTTCAAATGACTATACTGCTTGAAACTAACAAGTTCTGTTCTAGTTCAGTTCTAGTTCAGTTCTTGCTCAGTTCTAGTTCAGTTCTACTTCATTTCTAGTTCAGTTCTTGCTCAGTTCTCGTTCAGTTCTCGTTCTTGCTCAGTTCTAGTTCAGTTCTACTTCAGTTCTTGCTCAGTTCTACTTAAGTTCTTGCTTAGTTCTTGCTCAGTTCTACTTCATTTCTAGTTCAGTTCTAGTTCAGTTCTTGCTCAGTTCTTGCTCAGTTCTAGTTCAGTTCTACTTCATTTCTAGTTCAGTTCTAGTTCAGTTCTTGCTCAGTTCTAGTTCAGTTCTACTTCATTTCTAGTTCAGTTCTTGCTCAGTTCTAGTTCAGTTCTACTTCAGTTCTAATTCAGTTCTTGCTTAGTTCTAGTTCAGTTCTTGCTCAGTTCTTGTTTAGTTCCAGTTCAGTTCTACTTCAGTTCTAATTCAGTTCTTGCTTAGTTCTAGTTCAGTTCTAGTTCAGTTCTAGTTCAGTTCTAGTTCAGTAATAATTCAGTTCTTGCTCAGTTCTAGCTCGCTTCCAGCTCAGTTCTAGTTCGGTTCTAGTTCATCCTTTTTCATCCTTTTTGACTTAACAGAACTATTTTGTTGTTTGTAAATCCATTTTTGATGAAATTTAATTTCATAAAATTACTTCTATTCCATCAAGCATGAAATGGAATATTAATTCAATTAAAAACTTTTTCCCTTCACTATGAATTTCATTTAATTTGGAAAAGAACTTTAATTTTCATTCACTATAAAAAGTAATAAGTCTTAAAACTAAAACCGAAAAGGCTGGACATAAAATGAAAACAAAAGATGAAGATTTGATGAAGAAAATTAACATTTTTCAAGGGGATGAAAAGAAGGCAATCAAAACTAACGAATGTTCTGTTCAAGGTTATCGAAACATTTTCTATTAAAATTTTATTACAAAAGAAAATTTTGAAAAGCAAACAAAATTTTATGCTCAGATTTCAATGTCAGAAGAAGAAGAAAAAAAAAAACACTTTTTAGCGAACTTTAAGAAATTGCCGGAATTGAGGTCTATAAATAAAGTTTTCTTTTGTTAGATTTTATTAGAATTTTGTTATCTTTAATTTACACCCTCTTTTCGATAGGCATGTGTCTCTTAAAGTTTTGATTTTTATAAGTTACAAGTTTTATAAGTTTTCAATCATTTTTTCTGTTTATATGATGAATTGAGAGTGTTTTTCGGAAGATAGACTTTAATTTGTATACCTAATGATTGTCAGTATTTATGGCTTTTTTGTCTTGTTAATGCAATCATTGTTAATATTGATAGTGATGTTCATAATGTGCCAAATTGTGTAAGAGAGGTAAATAAACTTTAATTGGGGATGTAATTGCTGGTAGTTATTTTATGACTTCCACAACTTTAAGTGGTATGTTAACCTTGCTATTCCATGTGTAACGCTAAGAAGGAATTATCTCAAACTCCATATTTCTGCGGCAAATAAAAATCTGATTCGATTAAGCCATGTCCGTCCGTCTGTCTGTCTATATGATTTTTGGCCCGCTAACATCCACAGTAATTGACAGAGTTCTATGAAATTTGGCATTAGTATTTGGCATGAGTTTGTGAGTGTATGAGTAAGTGTATAACGTATTTTTTTCACATGCATTTGTGGTGCAGGATATTGAAGATTCGGCATAACCGTTTTTTATTTGTTTTTTTATCAAGACAAGAGATTTTGTAATGATTTTAGTGCAAAAGGAATTCCATCAAGTTTGACTACGTTAAAAAGCTTTCTATTCAGTTTTTGATGACAGATGGTTCATTGTGTTTTCTTTAAGCAAATAAATGTCCTTTAGCCTTTGATAGTCCGTATCCTTTTTGATCATTACAAAAACTAATTTCCATTTGTTTTTCTCCATCACTGGCAGCCTTAATGGCTCAACAAATAATTCACATCTGTTTGCATTTTTTTGTTGTCACCTTTTCATGTATAAAATATTTATTCACTGAAATTTATATTCTACGTTTTTTTCATACATTCATACATACATTCATTCATTCATTCATTAATTTTTCATATTTTAATAGTTTGTTTGCGACAAACAAAAAAAAAAAATCGTGAATTAAAAATGCTTAAAATTGTAGAAGGGAGTAAAAGAGAAATTAATTGCTGTGCGTGTTGTGGTTGTCAGGTTTGCAAAACAATGTAAATAAAATCTTTAAACGCAAAAAAGGCCTAAAAGAAATAAGTTCCCAAATGAGACGAATTCAATTTAGTATAAATTTAAATTAAATTTAAACGTTTTTAAAAATTTCACTTTTATCAAGTTTTGGGCGTATAATTGATATTAATTATATTTTTAAAGACGTATACTTAATATTATTTAATAAATATATCAATCATACGCTTTCATCTCTTAAAAGATAAATTAATATTAATTTGAACAATTAAATAAATATTAATTTGAACAATTTAAAATATATTGGGCTATGACGAATCTTCAATACTCTCCACCACAAATGCGTATTCATTGTTTTCTGTCAATTATTGTGGAACAAATGGACAGAAAGACAGACAGACGGACAAATCAATTCATACTTTAATTTAATGCAATAGTATGTATACATCAAGGCGTCTGAGATGATTCCTTTTTAGCGTTACATATGGAATGATAAAGTTAATATTCCCTTATTACCACTTGTGATGGTGGAGGGTATAAAAACCCATTCGTATTTTAATTTTGTTTCCATTTTTTTATTCTCTTTTATTTTTCCTCTAATTTTTTCCAATATCTCTAAAATCACTCTAATTTCATTTATTTTTTATCTTTATAAATTTAATTTAAAAAATTTATAAATTTAATTTTTTTAAATCTGCTTTATTCAGCATTTTGAAAAAAAATGCTTCGTTCTGCTGTGACTGTCACATTATTTAGTTGAAATAAAATGCACTTTGGCTTTTTGTCAAAAAAAGCAAAAAAAAAAAAAAAAAAACTAAATTCTACATTAAATTTTTATCAATTTAGTTCTTTTCGTGAAAAGCAAGAAAAAAAAAACAAGTTGCAATTTATGCACATAAACATATTTATGTCAGACATTAATGGTCACATATTTTTTTTGGTGGCTGCAATGGAGGTTAATTGACCAAAAGTATGGAATATGTGACTCCACTTCACCCATATTTGGCTTATAATGAATTTTATTCTATGATCAATATAGAAAATATTTAGATTATATTTAAGGTGCTGAAAGTTATAAGTCCCCTCGTTCATTATTCAGGTTCAAGTTCAATTTTAGTTCCACTTCAGCTAATGTTAAGTACCAGTTTATAATCTAGTTCAGATTCTGGTTTAAATTATAGTTCAGATTCTACTTTAGATTTTAATTTGGAGACTTGTTCAGATTCTAGTTTAAATTATATTTCAAAATCTCGTTAAGTTAATGGTTCAGGTTATAGTTCAGACCCTAGCTAAAATGCTAGTTAACATTTTGGTCCAGATTCCAGTTCTGATTCAAGTTCAAACTACAGTTAAGTTCTAATTCAGATTCTTACTCAGATTTTTATTCAAAATCTACGTTCTATTCCAGTTCTAGATCAGAATCTAGTTTAATCTAGATTCTGATTCAGATTCTTTTACTGATTTCTATTCAAATTCTAGTTCGGATTATAATTTCTGTTCAGATTCTAATTCTGGTACAGATTTTGATTCAGATTCTAGTTCAGCTTCTTGCTCACATTCTATTTCAGATTGTGGTTCGGATTCCAGTCCAGATTTTCTTTCAAGTTCTGGTCATGATTTTATCAGATTCTGTTTCAGCTTTTGCTTCTAATCGGTTTTAAATTCTAGACCAAATTCTAGTTCATATTCTAATTCAGATTCCTGTTCAAATTCTGTATAAGATTTTAGTTCAGATTCTAGTTCAGATTCCAGTGTAGATTTTCTTTCAAGTTCTGGTTCAGATTTAAGATCAGATTCTGGTTCAGGTGCAAATTTTGGTTCGGATTCGTCTTTAAATTCTATAACTCCTAATGCCTCCATAATTTCCTATATATACATCCCTTGAAAAATTACATTATTCCCAGGTTATTTGCCAATAATAATCACAGTTTTAATGCATCTGATCGACGTTACCCCTAAAATGACTATAATCAGAGCTTAATGTTGATTTAGAGCTTTATTTAGAGTTTGAAATCCACTTTGTTTGATCTAATATTCCAAACCAGCTTGATTTCTACATTATCTTTAAGCATTGTTGCCAAGTGTCTCCAACCTATTAATGGATTGGATTCCTAAAAGTAAGTGAAACTCTTTCTGAAGCCTTAAAAAATTAAGAATATGACTGTTTTGAGAGCTTTTAATGTAACTCTTTTAAGAGACTTAAATGAACTCTATTCAGAGAATACAATAAAACATTCGAAAGCTTTAATTACAATAACTTATTGAAGCTATAATTTAAGGCTAAATACAAGCCTTTGTTGGCTACAATCAAAGTCTTCAAATGCCACTTATCAGAGCTCTTAAATGATTCTAGATAAAACTTTCTACGTCTTAGCTTAAGTGTAATCAGATTTTTCTATTGATAATAAATTGAGCTCTAATTCGAATGTAATAAAATTCTCCTACGATTTACGTCGGAGAAAATTAGACTCTAATCAGAGCTTACATTTCACTTCAGGTAGGCCTTTTAATTCTTCTCTAATAGGATCTTTCAATTGGCTTTAATCAGAGTTCTTAGCTGAATCTAATTAGATTGAATTAAATCAGAAGCTTTGGAATATGGAATGTAATAGATCATTCTAAGACTCCTTTTAGAGCCTCTAATAGCTCCTTTTAAATGTTATTTATATGAATGTAATCAGATCTATTAACAGCTTTAAGCGAATCCTATTAAGAGTTTAAATGTCTCTATTGAAAGATCGAACCTATTTCAGCTCATGTTTGAGACAATATTAGCATCACTACAAACACTCATATTCTACCACCATAAGAACTCGAAGTTCTTGCTTATTAAAGTTTAATTGACTTAAATTACTTCCCATATTTAAGACATTTCACTTGTTGAAACTCCAAAACAGTTCATTAAGTTCTAAAATATGTTTAAGTTTTCTTAACTAATTTGATAATTTAATCCTTTTTACTTTAATTATAACTTTTGAAATCCCTTAAACTTTTTCCTAAAGAGTTTTTTTAGTTATTTAGCAGTCAATAACTTAAATTAAAAGTATTTACTATATTTTTAGAAAAAAAAGCTGTAAGTAAATCTCCAACATTTCAAAGGACTCTAAGTGACACTTTAAATAATTCCTTTGACTTTTTCTAAATTCCATAAGAGACAATATTTCAGAATAAGAAAAAGTTACAAAACAATTTTAATTATTTTTCTCTTAAGTTGTTTTGTCAGGTGTTAAATGTAAATTGTGATAAATTGTTTAGAAAAAAATAAAAAAAAAACGAAAAAGGAAGGAAAATTTGAAGAAAATAATGTTAAACAAGAAAAGTTTTTGAGATTTTCAAAAAAGTTTTCTTTGTCAGGAATTTTAATTTATTGAGCTAATTTTAAAATTACATGGAAGTTATTTAAGTTAAATTTGTCATGTAATTAATTGAAAGTTTTTAATTTTATTCTTTTTCAAAAATTTCTTTTGCAGTTCTTATTATTGCTCCTGTTTTCCGGGTTTCAGTGGTTTGGATTGTGGCCGAGGACCCTTGTGTGAAGATCCACATACAAATATTTGTCAAAATGGTGGAACTTGCAAGTAAGTTTACGATAAAATGAACGTATGATAAATATTTTTGAAATAAATATCAATCATACGCCTAAAAACAACTCTTAGTAATGACAAAACGTTAATAATTCTGTAACTTCAGAACTGCTGAATATTTTTTAATGAAATTTTACATGGACATTTTTGATTTGCTATCGAATTGATTTGAAGGATTTCATGTTCCTAGTTGATCCTGGATACGAGGAATAAATCTCTAAAGTTGGTCACCTCGTACGTAACCAATGTATGAACTTTTAAAAAAATTGTCAAAATTTCATTTATGATTTGATTGAGAGAAATTTTACATACATCTAGTCCTTATATCTTTCTTCAAAAAATATGTTTACTTAAGTGGGATATCTCATTTAGTTTAAGAGATATTAAGTCGCAAGTAAAATTTTCTTCAAACTTTTTTCAGGTTTTTTGCACTAAATAGGCTCTATTTGGGTCCGAAAAAATATAATAAAATATATTTAGAATATTTTGAAGTGAAATCATATATCTAAAGGATTCAGTTGTATATATTAATTTGAAATATTGAGGGAAACATTTTTTTAATGACTTTTTCTAAAAAGTGATTATATTTTTCACTTAAAAAATCACAATTTTCATTTGTACTTTATACTTTTTTTCTTAACTCTGATAAAATTTTAACGTAAGTGCACATTAAGTAAGTTCAAGTTTATTAGGGGAAAAACTTTCCCCACTAGCCCCACCGAAATTGAAATATTAAAAAAAAGAAAAAAATTTTTTTGTTTTTTGAAGAGAAAAAAGTTAAAGGTAAAACGAAAACAAGGAAATACCTCGATTGTATAACCACAGGTATTATCTATTCAGCAAAGAAATGAGTATTGATTCGAGCCTATTTTAACGGCAGAATCAGCAATTTTCGGAGAAAAGTCAATTTTCAAAAGAAGTTGTTTTCGATTGGGAATTTTGGGTATTTTGAATTAGTAAAGTGGGAATATTTTAATGGTTATGAATTAAAGAAAATCTTGTCTATATTGTCTTAAATTTCCCAAGTAATATATTTATTTTTGTGGATTTTTATTTAAGGCCGAATATAGAAAAAGTTTCAGAAATTTATTTCGAAAATAAAGTTTTAAGGTTTTTGGGTAAAATTATTAAAGAGATTTAACGCTGACACTTTATTTGGTAAATATTATTATTTTTCAAAGAAATAAGCTTTCCAACGATATCAAATACTTATACAAATATTTTACACAATCAATATTAAATTGGATTCAATATTGGTCCTTTCAAAAATAATTTGCTCGATTTCCATGAATTTCTCTGTTGAAGGATGCAGATCTTAATTAACTGAAATGTTTTTAGTTGGTCATCTGTTTAAAGCTCAAACTTATCCATGTAAAATATTATTAATTAATACATCTTACGAAATTTTCCCAAAAAAAAAGCGTTTCGAAATTACTGTTCACCCCCAACAATTTGTTCCAACAGAAAATAAATGTTTTTGGGTTAAATATTTTTCGTCTAAAATCATGAATTAAACATAAATTTTCATATCATTTCATTTCATAAATAAAAATGATTCCTAATAAAAAAACCAGTAGCCTCTAAGAAAAAAAGGGTCACCCCTCATAAATTAAAAAAAGAGAGAGAGAATATTATTATTCACATCATATACCTGCTTTCAGAGTGTAATATAATATTCTCAAGAAATTACCTAAAAACATTTTGTCTGAAATATATTATTATTATTTGCTAACTTTTGTACAAAACAAAGAAAAAGGAAAATTTAAGTCTCATCATCTTGCAGCAGCAGCAGCAGCAACAGCAACAACAACAATGAAATCACAAAAGTTCATGCAAAAAGTTTCAGAGATCTAATTTGATTTGTGTGAATAATAAATGAAATTATTTTACACTCAATATTTATGCAGGTTATTGTTGTAAATAAAAGTAAAAAGAGAACCTTTTATCGTGTAACAACAAAAAAAAGTGGGCTGTCCTTTTGTCTTAAATGGAGGCCATGCGAAAGTGTCAAATTGACTATAAAATGATGTCAAATCATATGAAGAATATTAAGTGAATGAAGGGAAATGAAATGAAATGGAAATAGAGGCAAGTGAAGTGAAGAGTGAATATATTTATTATTGCATAAAACTAAAGGGAAAGATAGAAACAGGGATGTGCACTTAAAAACCTTAATGGGGTCTATTTATAGTATCACAAGAGCTTAAAGTACAAGCTTTATAATTGAATCTTATTAATAATCTCAATCGAGTTTTAGATCAATTTTGACATATAAGTCCATTTGAGTTAACTTTTATTGGTAGTAATTGGAGCTTTAAATTGATTTTGGACAGAAGTCTCCTTAATTACAGTTTGTCTAA
>PYHX02000152.1:0-32439 GCA_004302925.2 Cochliomyia hominivorax | reverse complement strand
ATTCTACGAGAGTCCGACCTTAATTTTAATGGTTGTGTCATGGTGATTTAAAAAATTGTTGGTGTCTCAAAAATTAACTGACAAATATGATACATGTTGTAGGGTGTAAAACTTACATAGTAGTAATACAGGCAACACAAACAAATCATCTAACAATATGTAAACGCTTAATATCTGGTTACTAAAATTCTTGAAACTCTATGAAAGCATGATTGTAATAGAAACAAATATTTTTTTTTTTCTGCACAATGTCCTGAGTATCATTATCAGTAACACCAATTGCATCCCAAAACTTATGGGTGACATTGTCAACGTATGCGTATGTTTTTACATGTTTAATGTTGTTTGTCAGAGGATAAGTTCTTAGCATTCCGTAGTATTAATATTCAAAGAGGAAATATTAAAGTGTTTTAAATTTTAAGGTCGTTTAATTTATTATAAAGTGAAAATAACTATTACTGCTCAAACATTTTACTTGATAAATTCGTTGTATTTACCCTCACAGTTTTAGAATGGAGGGAAGCCTTTTTCTCAGTAGACTCCTCCGTAAAATGTAAAATGTGATTCATACTTCAACAATAAAGCAGACCAAACTATCAATATTCTATACAAATTCTTAGGATCTTAAAGAGATCATAATTATGATAAATTTGACAGAACGGTTTGTATAAGTTAACGTAGTTATTTCTACTGATATTTCAATATTATTGTAAAAGAGAGGAACGTTGTTGCTCTTATAAAAATGGAATAAGTTTTCTCCTTTCAAAAATCCAAAACCTAAAGCAAAACCAAAAAGTCATTTCCTAAATTAACTGTTGAAACACCTTTACTGCCGCACTACATCTACATTGAAATAACATAAGTACATGTATGCCTGTTTTATGGTAGAGAGACGCCTTTTTACGCGTTGAACGTTTAATTTTGATGATGCATATTTATGCAAGCTCAACAGAGCCAGTAAATTAAGCATTGCAATAATTCAATTCTTCATTATTTTTTAAGCTTTAAATCGTCTGCCTGTAACTTTTTCCAACAATATATTTAGAAATGTATGTTCCATTATTACAATATATTCAGTATAGCTCTAAAAAATTGTTCAATAAGGAAGAAAAAGAAAATTATAATTGGTGAAAATTAATAAATGACAACAAACGGGTTAAATAAGAAAGCATTAATTATTTCACAAATCATATAAATTCGTCTCTTTCGCTCTAGCTCTTCTTGTTTAGCCACAAGATGATTTTACTATCATATAAAAAATTAATTGAATTAATTAGTTAATTGAGAATTTCGTCCTTTTGGCTCTAACAAAACGCAATCTTATATTTTTATATAAAATATTGATTTTGGTAGGAAATATAAGTGATCAAGAGATTTTGTCCTTTAGGCTCTAGGACTTCTAGTTTTGACTCAAAATGTAATTTTATATTTTCAAATAAAAATTTGAGGTAGAAAATAATTGTTCATAATTTTTTCGTCCTTTTGGTACTGGCTATTCTAGTTTTGCTTCGATTTTTGATGATTATAGAATTTTTTCCTTTTGGCTCTAGCACTTTCAGTTAAACCATAAAATGCAATTTTAATTTAAAAAAGAAAAAAATAGTATCACTAATAATAATAATATAATAATAATAATAATAATATAATAATAATATAATAATAATAATAATATAATAAATAATAACAATAATAAATAATATTTTGGTAAGATATGTAAGTGATCGTAGGATTTTATTCTTTTGCCTCTAGTTCTTCTAGTTTAGCTACAAAATGCAATTTTTGCTCTTTCTATTTTAGAGTAATATGAGGAATTATGGCATGAGAATTTTGGCAATATAAATCTATTCGCGTCTCGATATATGTCCTGATATAGAATCGGGTTTTGACTATTCTGTTATAAAAAGGTTTTAGTGTTTTTTTTTCGGTTAAAAATAAATATTAACATTATTTTTTCCTCATATTTTGAATATTATATTGACGGTGTTAATTGGCTATACCTTTATTAGCTTTTTACACTATTACATGACTAGGGATAATAGGCTTCTTATTCTCTGATTTTACAACATTTAAAGGATATTTTTGTTATCAAACTTTAGCTAATTAAAAGGCATCTCTGCATTTAATACTAGAAATAAAACGTTGTTGTTATTTAAATAGAATACAACAATAATACTTAACTCTTAGCAACAAAATAAGACAAAATGCTGAAAATAACTGCAATAACAAAATATATATATTTATTATATATGTATATGTTTATATACAAAAATAAT
Source organism: Cochliomyia hominivorax (assembly GCA_004302925.2). Taxonomy (NCBI): domain Eukaryota; kingdom Metazoa; phylum Arthropoda; class Insecta; order Diptera; family Calliphoridae; genus Cochliomyia; species Cochliomyia hominivorax. The sequence goes on along the minus strand of PYHX02000152.1, from coordinate 30,166 downwards.
AAAAATAAAAAATTATTTAATGCAACAACTTGCATTCTTCACTCCATTTTACTTCATCACAATATTAATAATAATGAGAAACATGCGGCGGCTGCTACTGCCGCTCTTGGTGGTAGTGATGATGTTGTTGACAACAAAATCTAAAGCCAAAGTGTCTGCTCTACTCTTAGCTATATATATATACATACATACATGCATACATACATACATACATACATACATACATACATACATATACATTTGTCTGTAGATCTTTATGCGAATGTCGACTAACGGCTGTATTAAGCTTAAGAAATTGAAGTTATTGTGTAACCGTGCAACGTATTATTTTTTTACCGTCTCTTAGCTGATGAGTGGATTGTTTGTGTTTAGTCGTTACCAGGAACACGTATTTTATAGAATCATGTTATCATTGTAGCACATCAAATGCACTTGACACGAAGAGCTTTACTCTACGTCAACACTTTTAAGCATAATGTAACAATGCGGCATCTTGTGCAGATTATAACGGGATACGTACATATATATTTTTATTTATATTACATTTTGTAAAGAAAAACTACTGTCTTTAGTGTTGTTGTTTTGTTTTGTATTTGCTAAACAAAACCACTAAGATTTTTTTTAAATTAAAGTAAAAAAGAATTTAAAGAAAGTGGATTTACAAATAAAATTTATAAGATTTTAAGATTTTTGAAGAATATGACACAAAAAAAACTTGTAATTACTATAGTTAAAAGGAACTACAAAGAAATAGACTTTTTTCATTTATAGTTAGTTTTACTCATAGGTTTCTTGGAAATCAATTAATTTCAAAGAAAACTAATTAGATTACATTGTGGGGTAGAAAAAAAACCTAAATTAAAGGTGTTGAAAAAAATATTTAATTATTGGAAGGATTTCGTTAAATTCACGATATTTTTCACAATTTTAGTCTGGAAAAAGTCGCTATCATAAGATTATCAACAGACAGCAATTTTTAAGGCTGCTTCTGTTAAAGTCAAATTTTGTTTAAAAAATCGGTCAAGTTCTTGCAAAAATTTTAGGTTTAAAATGGAAATACAAATACCATTGCGAAATATTAGATCGAAAAGAAATGAGACATATTGCCATTTGTGGCACCATATTATCATTAACGCACATTACCATTTCGGAATCCAACATTTTGAAATGGTGTTGAGGCAAAATATTATTATAATTTTCGACCTTTAATTGACAGTTTTTCAATGATCTTCGCTTAAACTAAGAGTTTGCCTCAAAAATCGAAATCAGTTAAGAATGCTTACCATACTCAAACTTAATTTAATAAGTTAGGAATGCCTGTTTTAGGAAAAAAAGCTTTGCTACAGCCAAATGCGGTTCGATTTAGTGCTAAGCAAATAAATGTCACATTTCATAGAAATGCTGTAGCATTATGAGTTTTATTTATTCAAATCTTACATAGAAGCAACAACAAAAATAACTGTGAGTAATAATATTCCGGACTGAATATCTTAAATTTTTTTCACTAAAATTTACGTCAGATCCAAAATTAGTTATGTCGAGTTATACTATTTTGGAAAGCATTTATGATGTTTAGTTTAAATATACGCCACTTACCTGACCTAGTCTCTAGTGAAGACAGAAATCTGATTAATTTTGTGGGTACGACATCATGATTATATTATCTGCGCTTTTTAAAATATCAAAAGTCACAGATAAAAAGAACTAATTAAATTGGGAACAATAAAGCAACACTATAACATCTATATCAAAGCTAAATTAAATATCCAGGGCATTAAGGTTTGGTTCTGTATTGTGGTGGAATCAGTATGTTACTGCCATTTTGATACTTAATAAAAATCTTGATATATTCAATAGTAAGTCTTTTATATGCAGCGGGTTCACCCTCTCAAAAATCAATAAGAAACACAGACATGCTGACAAATACAATATGAATATCACCATTTAACTATTAAAAAAACAGGGTACGAAAAAATTTTCCTCCATTTCTATGTATACCGACTGACACATAATCACTTTCTGAGTATTATTATGAAAATATGTTTTTTTTAGCTTGTCGAAGTTCTTTCGTATTATGAAAATTGAGAGCGGTGTTCCAAATTATAGTGCTTAACTATGCAGAACATTATGTGAAGCGTTTTTAAATAAATATTTGGCGGGGAGTTAAATGGTAAATTAATTTTAATGTTTGCTTGTATTTATCATCAATAATTTAATCAATTATTACAGCAATACTTACATATATGTGAGATTTATATCCTTCAAAGGGATATTTTTAAGGGGGTTTATATGTGAAGCAATCGACCAAATCTCACAAAATTTTAGAATTCCATAACATTTATTTTTACCAAGTTTTGTTAAAACCGCTTTACATTACTGACTTTTATTAGCTTAAAACCTTATTTCGGGAGCACATTTGTATGGGAGTATTTGAAATACTCGATTGAAAATGGCCAATTTCAATATGCTACGTCCTTTGGCCAAAATAATAATATGTACCATATTTCATCAAAATATCTCAAAAATATAGTGTTCGCAATACCTACATGAACATGGCTAAGTTGGTGGGTGTAAAGCCATTTTTACTGTCTTTTACAAACATCAGCACATAATATCCCACCTACGGTACTGTAGGGTATAAAAAGAACCATCCTACACCTTAAAATGAATTCAAAATCCATTAAAAAAATAAAATTGTTTGTCTTTATGACTTTATTTAAGTTTTCTCATTTGTTACAAAGTACAATGTTTTAACAGAATAAGAAAGGAATTAATTAACTTAAAAAATCCTGAAGAAATATATCAGATAAGTATTCCACTTGCTAAGAAAGCAAATCAATAAAATTCTATTCTATTCTAAGTTTTACAAATAAGACAAATCCTTTCAGATCTTACATGACTTCTTTAATCATTGCTAATATAACCTAATGCGCTTTAAAGAAATTATATATTTTGAACTGATAAATTTCCATTATCTTTATTCTTTTGAAAAATCTTCCCAAAATCTCTATAAAGAATTCATTCATTAAATCCCTGTTGGCATTTGATGTCCTGATTTTAATACACTTGTTAGTGTTTGTGCAAAATTTTGTGTGATCTCATGTAAGATTGTGTTTTGTATTAGTATTTTTTTGTGGTTGGGTGTCAACCAGAAAGCTTAAATTCAAAAAATTTACAAACACAATTTTACTTGTTGTTGCAAATGACACCATTACAATGTAAATAATTGTTAGATTCAGATTTTAAATTGTTTTTGGGGTTTAATTTTTTTGCAAATTCGGTGAATCGAGAAGAAAAAAGAAGAAAAATTTTGATAAAAATGACAGAATATGAAGAAATTCTATCAGGGGTTTTCTTTTCGATTAAAATATTTGAAATGAAGAATATAAAAAGATGTTAATTAAAGAAAACAAATAGAAGTTCAAAAATAAAGTATGAAATTATTAAGAGAATTTTATTCAATATCTGCCGATATAAAAAACTCTTTATTTAATTTTTATGATACAAGTGAAAATAATTTTTAAATTTAAACCACAGCATATGCAAACTTTATAAGATTAGACTTGAACGGTTTTTGTTTTAAAGAAAAACTTAACGTATAATTAATATTTTATAACTCATACGCTTTGAAAAATAAACTTTTATCCTTTATTTTTTCCATTTTATTATATTTTACTTTTAACAATATATTTACTTTTTGGGGTAAATATCTGTTAGTATATAGTGGTTGCTCAAATTTATCGTAAAAGATAACGCTCAATAACTAAAAATATCTGCGTTATATATGTTACATTTCCTACATACACACCACCAATGTCGTCATCTGCAAGTTCCACCCCTCTTTAAAGAGCGAATTTTCTGGTCAATAGATTAGCCGGCAACCAATTATATAAAGTAGCAAATATTATCATTGTCGGTGGTCCAATTATCAACAGTCCCATTTTTCGAAAGACTAAGTTAAAATTTCATAAATCAAAGAATTCAACTCAAGATTTGTATAGCGATTAGATTAGAAGATGTTATCTAATTCATAAGTATTATTAATGAAACTATTGTAAGGAGAAACCAATCATTACAACATTCGCTTCTTACTTATTTTCCCTATTTTATCTAGGCAAAGCAATGACAAAATTCTGGCCTAAAAACATCGAAAGGATGAATTTCTGTAACTTTACTGTTAGTAAATTTGTACGAAAATTATATAGAAAATTGAAGGCGTAAGCAAGATTAGAGCACAAGTAGAGTTTATGATATTTTGATAATGTATTGTACATATATCAGGACAATTAATATACATTTCTCTAGTTTCGAAATCGACCCTGTGCTCCATAATAGAATGAAAAGGGTAAACTCTCTTTATAGGGATGTTATATTAAAAAGCAACTTCGAACGAAAGGCATCTTCAAAAAGGACACACTAATTTTCTATATGGCAAGGAAAAAAAATTTCTTACAAATATTTTGATTTTATAATTTGGTTCTCAGTTGCTGCAAGATAGTCATAACTCAAAAAAAAAATCATTTTTTTTTTCACGAAATATATTTTTAATTTTTTTGACAGAAATATTTTATTTCTTGAAATTCATTAATTTAAAGTTAAAATGTTGTAAATTTTTTACACGCTCATATAAATACTGTAATGTCAACAATACTGTAATATCAACTACACAATATCCGATGCGCATCTGGAATTACGCATTATTTTCAGCATTAAACATTGCAGTTATATACTCGAAGACATAGATAGTTCATTACCAAAAAAAAAAAAAAATGGTCAATTAATAAAATTATTATTTACTTTGTGCCAGTGATGTTAAGTCCAAACTTGTGAATTTTTATTAATGACTTGCAGCAAATGAGCGATATGCCTTTGGAACGTATTCAAGCAGCAAACTAGTACATTTTTCTTACATTTATTAACAATTTATCATTATTTAATTATTATATTCATTATTATTCCCCTCCTCAATAATAACATCAGTAATTTTCCTCATTCAAAAAAATAGCATGATAACTTCTCCCGTCCAATTGATCATAAAATTTTAATTTCCAAACTAATTAAAACATTTCAGTTTATTGAATATGAAATCATAAAACCAATATTTTATTACTTTTTACATAAATCAATAGTGTCATCATTATAATAACTAATCAAACGTTATATACACATTTATAATAAATATTTATGAGTTTTTATTTTTAAATAACTTTAACCCGGCAAACTTCGTTTTGCTAAAACAATTTTTTATTACGATGCTGGTGCAAAGCAAACATTATCTTATGATTTAAATAGGCTATTAGTATTATCACGCCCTTTACTCCTCGTAGTATCATTACTGTTGCAATATCTTAAGATTCTCGATCTTATAGTTCTTTAGATATTTAGATACAAATTTGAGAACTCTAGCTCTTACGCCTTTTTGGAGTACTCTTCCTCCTCGCACCAACCAACCTATGTTTTTTGTCAGTAAAACCGGTTCTTGAGACAGTTTTGGGAGAAAATTTGAGAACTCTTGCTTATATGGAGGTCCCTGGTCCTATCAGAAATTTATATAGCCTATGTTACATTTGGTTATATTGGGATCATTCTGTTAAAATTCCATCAAAATTGGCCAAACCGTTTTGGAGTCTATATGTTACATACATACACACTCATCCTACTTTATATCTATAGATTTTGAATGCCATAATTTATTTTCTATTCACAAAAATTTATATTTTATTTACATTTTTATCAGTTCCAATTGAATAATTTTATTTTTGGATTCGCAACATTTGTGCGTTTGTTGGTTACTGGGCGGGTGGAAGAGACAGGAAAATTTTGAAAAGAAATCCATTAAAATGTGGACATAAATGCATTAAATAACAATTTTATGACAATTTTCATCTAAACTCAAACACGCACAATTTTATGACAAAGTCCTTATTTTTTGTCCAACTCCAATGACCATTTGAATGATATAATAAAATTAAATATTTTCGTTCATGCGTTTTATGCTCATTACCATTTAGTATCTTTATTTTATTTCAGATATTTTTTTATTCTTTTATTTGTGGTCAAGTAATAATTCTATTTTCCAGCCGCTTATATAAAATGATAAATTTTTGGGAATTCACCTGTACGCTACTGTTGTTACTATTGATACAGTCACTATAAATACAGAAAGGTTTTGAAAATATATACTATGTAGTCATTTCCTTCTTACCGGTTGATTAAAATACTTTAGAGGGAACTTCTTTAATGTATGCAGCTTAAACCACATTGTGACTAAATGTGGTTACATATATGTATGTTAAAATTCTTAACATACATATTTGTTAACAAAAACGATTTTGAACCTTTTTCGAAAATAGTCCTGTTAACATTTATCTCAGTTTAAAATCTATCATACTTTTGGACACATGTTTTGTGCTCTTCAATTCTCTCTTAACAGAGCCTAATACCTCTCAACTGCCCTTAGCAGGCAGTTAGGAGGATTTGCATCACTTGATACAAATATCACACTATTGTTCTTATACTACTCAAGGGCTTGTTCACCATGGTGACAGAATGCCACGTTAAGTCAAAAATGGGAACTCTGGAAGCATCCTCTTTTTTAACATTCCTTGATGTAAAATCCGGAATTATAGAACCCGGTGTAATAATAACTGGCTTATTTTGCCGTAGCAGGATATTGCTTGCCAAACCAAAAACTTTTTTTAAAATATGATGTCTGATCCTAAACTTTTCTTCAACATTCTCTCATGTATCAACAACATAAAATTTATTACGAGAAAGTTACAAAATACTGCCAGATTATACGTTTTGTCAAGAATATTTTTGTTAGAAAACTTGATTTCAATTTCCGTGCTTCTTTTTTGGTCACTATATTTTTAACAGGATTTCTGTCAGGATCTTTTCGAGCATTGCATTTTTAAATCTTCATTATCTTTAACTTTTTGTATTTAATAGCTCAATCACTGAACTTACCGGATGTGTGGGGAGCTGTTTTGAAAATACTTTCTATTTTTAGGCTTCAAAAACATCACGTGGGCCATTTTGTCTGCCTGAATCAGGTTATCTATCAACGGACAAGTTCTTCCAGGACTGTTAAATGACATTACAGGCAGACTTTTAATAGTTTATAATACTTCGTATTCGCTTTTTTCTGGTAATTGATTTTAATTAGATTAAAAATATATTAATTTGTTTGACATTAAACATAATAACTGACATGTTTTACAAAGGTAATTTGGCTAAAACAAATCAAATACTATTTCGGAAAAAAGTTGTTTTTTTAATTGCCACAGTGGCCACATATATTCAAGATATTATAATATATATGGAATTATTATCATTACTTGAATGTATACATACAAACAAAATCAAACATGACACTAGTATTTTAGTGAGGAAAGTTAATGAAGCAAAATTTAGATATCAAAATTGTGTTTAATATGTTTCGATATGTTTTAAAGGTGCCATTTGATGAGTAGTTTACTTACACTCTCTTCATTGCTATTTAAAGGCGAAAATAAAGGGAAGAAGCAATATAATGTTAAAAATAAATAGAGGAAAGAACCTGAATTGACATAGTCAATACGATTTGGTTTACAAACTCTATAAGTAAGTCAGATGTTACCATTACTTTACTCTAAATATTATGATTCTAGATATCACTAAAAAAACTTTCAATATAAATTCAGCCAAAATGTCCAGTCTCTTTTTTATATAATTAAACATATTCCTGCGCGGGGTATTTAAGAACCCACTTAGCTGATAATTGTGATGAAATGTTGTATGATGAGGACTTGTCGGTGATGATGGTTGAAATCTAAAATTAAATTTATTCTATTGCTGATACATTAAATGTGAGAAACATTTATATCCCAATAATCGCTATATCGTATTTGTTTGCTGACACGTGTCATGGCATTTGAAAATTCATTGTATTTATTTAACTACAAAATATTGGACAAGTTGAAAATGACAGTATTTTAAAATTTGCGGTAATATTTGTAACACATTTGAGAGTCTCAATAGACGACTATTCAAATATTTTGAAGTGAAGCAAACAAATCTTGAACATTTTTGATATCAAAATAAAATTTGATTCGACTAAAACTGTTTTTCTTAAGTAGAGTATTTTAAATTAATTTTTTATACTTTTTTCATTTTCATTAAATGTAATTTATTTTCTTTATTAATAAAAAATATACATATTAAAAAGCCAGTGGAAGTTGTTCTTTCTATCAAGATAAATTAGGAAAAAAAATGTCTTTAAATGAAGAAATAAGAATGCTATATTTGGCTATGCCGAATCTTCACCACAAATGCCTGTGAAGTAAATACGACATGTTTCATACATACACACTAACACATACACTCACAATCGTATATAATATACATAATATATAAACGTTTTTATTAAATACAACACTTAATGAGTTTTTCGAATTTAGAGGTTATCTCAGATATCTTTGATATAATGAACCGAATTTAAATAGTCAACTTCTCAGTACTATAACAAATATCAGGCCAAATTTCATTAAGCTCAGTAAATTTTTGTGGATGTGAGCGTGCCAACAATAGACCAATGGACAGACAGATAGACAGACAGATAGATGGATAGATAGGTAGATAGATAGATAGATAGATAGATAGATAGATAGATAGATAGATAGATAGATAGATAGATAGATAGATAGATAGATAGATAGATAGAAAGATAGACAGACGGATATAGATAAATCGAATGAGATTTTGACTTGATGCAATAATATACATACATTACGGGATCTGAGATGATTCCTTCTTAGAATTACATACGGAATGACAATATTAATCTACACTCTTCACCACTAGCAGTGGTAGAAGGTATACATATTTATACTACCTAAAAGTGTAAAAATAATAATATTTTTAACAATTTATTTATATTAAAAAATGAATAATTTTATTTATTATGAAGGTTATCTAATGATGTTACCCTGATGTTATTTGTTCTTGCACAGACCTAATAAATATTCACGAACAAATTTATGAATGTTTATGTGTTTGTGGCATTTTTTACGATGGTGATTTATTTTACATAACGTGTTTTAAATTTATCATAAAGAAAGGAAAAAATAAAATAAGTAATAATATTATTAACCAGCGTCTTCCATATAAAATTGTGGACATTAATGAAGGATATTGTAAAAACGAGTTTTCTGTTTTTATTAAAAAATAATCAAAATATAGATAATATTTAAAAAAGTATCTTTAATGTCAAACAATCTGAACTGATTGAAATAAGTGACATGTAAAAAGTATTTACTTTCCACAAAAACCCAACTTAGACCTACAAAAAGATATTGAAAGGTATTTCGACAAATTGTTTTCAATGTTATTAAATAATAAAATTGGTTCAGGTAGAGGGAATGGTCTATATTAGGCTTCTAGAGCCAAAATATAGAAAAAAGGCCCAACACAAACGATATAAATGCGACTCGATTAACTCAGTACTCCGAGTGTTTGGCATAAAAAGTTAAAGCTAATGTAGGTTTAGCTGTTAATAATTTAAAGGTCAAAAAAAGTACGGAAGTACTAAAAAAATATTCAAAAATTAAACTGTTAGTTTAGTGGTTTCGTATATATATATTTATATTAATAACTTTTTGATCTTAATCCTTGCTATACATTTTACACAGTATACAGTCAAAATAATTGATATTTATGTTTTTAACTGAAACTTTTTTCTGGTTATTCGATCTTTTTATTGTAGCCGTGATAATGTTTCTAACAAACAGACGGACAGATAGAGTGGTATACGGATAGACAGACGAACAGACAGTTGGATATGGCTAAATTGACTCGGATTTCGATTTGATGCACAACTTTATATAATTTGTGGGGTGACAAAGTTAAAATACCCTTTGTCTCCACTTGAGTCAGGGATAGTATGAATACATCTATGAATGCTACATTCGGCTATGCCAAATTGTAAATGTTTTTAAAAACTTACAAGAATTAAAACTCGATTTTCGAAAAGCCATTTTGTGGAAGATGCAAAGAATGAAGTCCTCACATATGTTTATTCAGACCAAATAAGATTAGTACCAGATTGCATTAGAATATTAATTTTGAAAGTTACTGCTAGATCATAACCGATCATTAATAATTATTTGATTACAATCTCATTAAAATATTTTAATAATTTAAAATATCATTGGATTGAAGAACATTTCCTGGACGATTTGTTGTTGTTTTTTTTTTTTTTTTTTGTAAAAACTACAGCTAAATATGGATCTATTATAAATTTCGTTCAATCCCGAAATAATTGTAGCAAACCTCAAAAAATTTAAAAGTTTTATAAGTTAAAAGCTATATCGGAGGGTTACGTTATAAAGGAGCTAGACCTAAGTATTGACCGATGTTCGTAAACATTTTTAAACCACACGTTAAATTATGTGAGTTCTTTAATTTGTTCACTTAGTTAACCACTTTAATAAACACAATTAAGTAAAAAATATGCGTGTGATGTATTGAGATAAGATTAAAAGCAGGTCTCGAATATCCGGTATCATATAACTTGAAACACAATGTTGTTTTCAGAGCTGCATTCTGTTTTAATAGTTACTTAGTTTTAAAATCTTGGTAAACATAAGGTAAAATCGAAATATTTATAAAAAGTGTCAAGGCCAGTCCATTACAGTTCGTGTTAGTAAATCTGCTCAAAATTTTAAATAGAAACAACTTGGAAAATATATTTAGTAAAAATAATATATATGGCGATACCAAGGACTAAAAAGGCTTCATGTAAAAAAATTTTAAGTCTGCGTCCATGGACAAATATTATTGCTAGATATGTTATAACCGGCTTTATTTTGTTTGGCTAGGAAAACTTTATTATAATATCAACATTTATATGGTACTTATGCAGTATAAAATTATTTCTCAAGAGCTCTGAATATGAAAGCACTGTTTTAGTGAATAATTGTACAATACATCTTTTCTTTAATTTCCAGGAAAATGGTTTGTTTGGCTGATTGGTTGCATTTATTTAAATAATTTCAGTTTCCGTATACAGTTTCTGTATTTAAAATGTTTATTATAAAATAATTAATATCAGACATTTAATAAATTTATATATATTTATTAAAATAAATAAATTTTTTTGAGACTGATATCACCTGCATACTTAAATTCATACAAAGTTTACGCCTACAAAACTATTTATTTTTATATGCAAAAATAAAGCATACTTTATGGATGCAATTAATTTATTCATTTAGTACTACCGTTGCGTATTAGTAATGCAATAAACATTATATCCCACTTACAGTGATGTCAGATTGGGAAGGTTAATTTTGACGGGATTTTTAGGTTTTAAAGAAATTTTTAATAAAAATTTTAGGAACAGAATAAAAGGGAAGAAATCATATAACTTTTCTAAACCAATTTATAATTTTAAAGTTTATTTTATTTGCTGATGAAAAGTGGTCTGAGGTATGTATGAGGATGTTAATTTCCCATTTTTGTAAAAGAAATATATTAGTAAACTATAATTTTTACCACATTGCCCCTAGATGATTGTGAATATGTAGATGATATTTGTTTGAAACATATCTAACTTGTATTAAGAGCAACTGGTCGAGCAAGTGAAAAACATCTTTTATATAGTCAGTGTGTCGGCCAAAAATGTTGGGATAGAAACGTACATAAATTATTATGATGTCATTAAAAGATATTAAAATAATATTTTTGGGCCCAAGAAGCGGATATAACATCTGTTGACCTTCGTTTCTTTAAGATCTAAAGCAACACATTCCAATAGTAGTTGATTTTTGAGAAATAACTCTCTAACTTTCGTCAGACTAGATGAATTTACATGAAATCTAATATAATTGTAGCAGCGCAAATAATACAGAAATTTGTCTGCTATTATAAAACATTATTTAGATAATAAACATATCTAACATAGTTTCCGATATTTTTATTTTTATGCAAAAACTTGCTGATGAACTTGGAAAAATTTTGAAAGTTAAAATTTCAAATGCAATTAACTTCATTGAGAACTTTGCTTTCTTCTAAAAGTCAGTTATAATACTTCGCTAATACTAATATGATAAAATATGAATTTTACGGCATGATATTACAGAGAATTTATTAGCTTTTTCTCTAGGATATGTAGACGAAATATTGCAATACTATATTTACGTCATCATGAATGCAAGACATTAATGAAAAATCATATTTTTATTTATATAAAAAACTTAAATTCAATAAAAGTGTAGAGTGTAATACACCCAGTGAACATTTGCAACAGCAAAATGAAAACAACGTAAAAATTTGCTTTAAAGCTAAAATAAACTGCAAAAAATACACATATGCAAAATGTACTTAACAATAATATATGAAAGTATACACATACATATGTATTTGCATGAGCATAATTTGAATAAAAGGATGTTAAGTATATAAACAAATGACCTCTGAGTAGCAGCAAATATTGATAGCAACACTACCGTTGTCAAACATCAATTCGCATTTCACTTTATTGCTTTAATAATACACTAAAAATTGCTATATTACATACGAGGGCTTATTATAAATTAAGGAATTGCAAATATTTCTTCTGGGTGTTTTATTACAGTATATGAGACGTCATATGGCTATAATAATATATGCAGAAGTGGTCTCTCATTTAATAAATTGATTTACTGATCAAAAGTATTAGACTTATTCCTAATAAATATTATAGTTTACTTAGTTGAAGCATTCTGAATTGTAGCCAGTAATTGCCAGATTCACTGAATTTTTCAAAATCAATTTTTATAATTTATATCATAAACCTCTCGATACTCGTAGACGATAAATTTTTTCTTTCCCTTTCAAAATGTCTTACATGTTGCTACATTTTTGCAGTGAATACATGTTCATGTGCGTGAGTCATAAGAGTGCCTATGATGTTTTTAAAACATAATTGCCAACATGGGGCTTTCAAAACATATTGAGAATATTGAACAAATGTTGTATTGTAAGTAAATAATTCTTTATAAGTAACAATACTAACACATTATTTGTATTTGTTTAAACTGCTACGAAGATGGCAAAGAGGAAATAATTTAAGGGTTAGGAAGGATATATAAATACCTTACTTTTATTATACAAGTGTTGTGAGACAATGTAATTATCTTACAGCTATAACAGTTGTTATTGAAAAAAGACCTTATATAAGTCGTACAGTGAAATACGAACTGAAGTTTGCGGAAACTGTTGCATATATAATTACAATCCGAAAACTATGAGTACCTAATTTCATTGACATCTTTTAATTCTCGGTGTATTATGAACATATTTCGAAGGGAAGGAAACTTATATTGGAACTATTGAAGTAAATATATATTTTAGTAAACGTTGCAGTAATTTTAACGAATTATTGGTAATTTTCATTCCGAAATTAATATGGAGTCTTATATGGAAGCTAAGTTAAATATGCATCGAAGCTCATGAAATTTGTTATTCGTGTCATTGGTAACCGAACGCTATATTTGGCTGTAGCAAATTTTAATTACCTCCACTACTTATATTATGCAACCATTTGGCTCATATACAAACTAAATTGAAAAATGGTATTGGTCAATATTTTCGGTTGAATTGCTCCATACTAAAGAATCTTTTGCGCCTTAAGTTCTATTCCGGAAAGGTTGAAACAAAATATGGCCCTATAATTTTCAAAATAGTACAAATATAAAGTATAAAAAGCATAATTGTTAAATATGTAAAATGTATAAATGTCAGTTAGAATTTAAATCATGATGATTTTCAATAAATTTGGAAAGGGTCCATATATGGCCTCTAAATACCGTCTTTTTGATAAAATTTAAAAAACCGTTCTGCACAATTATAGGAAAAGAACTTATTGAAAGTTTTTGAAAATATTTGAAGTCGTCATAATTTATGTAGTTAATGAGTGTAGGTCCTTTAATATTTGTGACTGCGTCATGGTTAAGGGTATTATATAGCTGGCTATATATATTTGTTCTATTTCCACTCCATTAAACTCTACATCACCATAAGTGGTTGGCATACAACGCGCTTGTAATGACGTTTACCAACGTACGATGCCTATTGGAATTGGCCATGTTCAATCCAATGTTTCAGGTAGCTTCCATACAAATATCCTCCAGAAACATCAAACCAAATTTAGCTAAGATCGTCCCATTATTTCCTATAACCCTAATATAATCACCACAGTCACCTTAAATGTTATCACTTAGATGACTCTCGCTTAGAAATGAAAATATCGTAAATAAGTTCTCTGAGGTTTAGCTTAAAATTTTTATGTTTGTTTTATAGGGTACGGTACTACATAGTTGGGTTTAACCAACCATTTATTTGCTTTTCTTCAGAAACATAATGACTCACACGACAATTGTCTCGTTTGGACACTATTAGATAACAATAGCTGTCAGCATGTAAACAAGCAACGAAAACAACTGCATATAGAATCTACAATGGCAAAGGTTGCATCAAGAGTGATAACACTATTAAGAGAACTTTACTTAAGAGTTAGTCACCTGTCGCACAATACATTAATATCATTGACAGTTGTTGCTAATGTTGCTTTTGTTATTTCCTTTTATAACTCGATCCGGTAAGTACAAATAATTTCAAAATATTTGTATATATATTTTGTAATATAAAATTTAATTTTGAAATGCTTCTTTAACACGTTATATATAAAAGTTCATCAAAAAATTATTTTTTTTTCCAAAATGTTTAACATTTTATAGATAGATCTAATTTTATTATATTTAATTTATATTAACCTTAAATATGAGATACAAATAAAAATTTCATGCATTCATATTTTAAGTTTATTTCAAGTTCCAGGCATGCAAACAGAAGGTAAAAATATTTTAAAAAAAAAATTCCCTGAAGACCTAAACGTCATTGATGATAAACATGATTATTTCAATAACTGTCATATTTGTTCAGTTTAGCTTTAATGTGCGTAAATATATACTTATCATTATATACTTTGATTACGATGTATTTTTTCTTCCAACATATGTTTATGTATTTTTATGTATTCAATGTTGCTTTAATCTTTGAAAAAATATCATTAAAAATATACAGAAATATTCTTTGAAGAAATGGAAAAATTATTTGAAATGAATGTAAATCTGATGAGATTATTTATATATTATTTTCTTATTACAAATATGTCCTTGAGATCTTTTTTAAGTCGATATTTTTTATCGGTTTCAAAAAATCAATCCGTCTTTAGACAGAATAAAAATTATTTATTTAAACCGAATATTGATTTGATGATAATTAAGAATTCACCCTATACCACCAAAGGTATTGTAGGTTTGTGCTGATGATTGTAACATACAAAAAGAGTAATGTTACATTCACCTTTTATTATATCGTTCGACTCAGAATCACTTTCTGAGTCGATTTAACGATGTTCGTAAATCTGTCCGCCCACGTAAACGTTGTGAACAGTCCACCGGTCGCAATTTTCGAAATATCGCGATGAATTTGGTACATGAAGTAGTTGGTGGTATTTAGCTTATCAAATATTCTTCATCTTGCTCATTTATTCTTCTTTTTTCCCATTGTTAATCTGAAAAGATGGATCATCCTCGCTATCATTTTCAAAAAAATCAAAATTGTCAACGTTTTTATTTCCAATTATATTATTAATTAAAATTTTAATACCGTACTGTTGCAAACATCGCACATTTAAGGGTTAAAACCACAATATAACAACACAGATACGTAAGAGTTATATCAAATAGCTTTATTATTTATGCGCCCCCACTAGATATCTTATATATGAACAATTTTTAAACGAGCTTTGTAGAAATTGGTACCTAAAAAAAATTCTAAATTTTCTAAAATTTTTACATTTTTTAAATTATAATTTATTATATTTTATTGAAAATGTACCAATTACCATATTTGTGTATTTAGTGATGGCAATTTTATAAATTAAATCAAACATATTTTTGAAAATATTAGAAAATATTGCTATTGAGCACTGGCTTAATAAATACTTCGATTTGGTGTATTTTATATTGAAAAATTTTAGAAGATTTTTTTTTTTTGTATTTATTTTTAAAATTTTTTTCGGAAAATTTCCATATGAATTGCAGTTTTTTAATAAACGGAGTTATCTCCATAAAATTATGACTAATCTCTCCAATTTCTTTTTTTATTGAAGCTTCTATGAGAGCTAAAAACTTATCTTAGATTTATGATATGCTAACATAAAATGAATAGAACTATTAGGTCTCGAGTTATAGGCAATAGATTTTTATGCAGAATTGCATAAAGACTACCCAGATAAGAGAGGGCAAAGTAGTTATGGAAATATATGCACGGAAGGAAGCTTTGAATCTGAATCAAAGTTGCATGAGATGCTTCTTTATAGCGGTTGTAAGAGGTGTACTTCTTTACAAGGTTCGGGTCTGGTTGCATACGCTGTTAATGCAATACAATATAGAATTTTTGTAAAGGTTTATATCAATGATAATACGAGGTTTATAGGTTGGATCCAAATATCTAAATGACAACAATATTAACAAATGAAGAGAGATTCGGTTAAGTTTATCTGGATTCCTGGGCATTATAACTGTATTTGGAGTAACAGTATACAAGGCACGGATCCCGGTGTTAAGTTCGTATATCTAGCATAAGTGCTGAACGGAGCTAATGTAAGAGTGCTATATGACCGTAGCTATATTGAACAGGATTAATATGTTTGATGGAATAAGGACCATGAACACCATCAAAGTAAGTACCTGTTTTGGTCATAAACAAGCTACTAACTCCTTCACATTAAAGAAATATTTGAATTCATTAAAATATCAGTCAAGCTGAAAAAAACGTAAAAATCTATTAATAATGTTATTCGCCTCTGACGAATCTTCTGTACAATGTGAAATTCACACACTTACATACACACTCACCACACCATACAATATATAAAGGTTTTGGTTGGGTATGACATAGGAATTATCAATGAGTCATACGATTATTTATATATAATTACTATAACTTTATTCTTATTGAACCGATTATGATAAGAAGATCTATTAAAATTATTTTAGTCGCGAAATTTTACATTCAACTTTTGGTTTATAATTAAAATATTTACGAAATTTTTTCGCTGAATTTTGAGATTGGCTCAGCTATCGGTATATATCTATTAACATACTAATCCAATTTTGCTGGTATTTAATAGGAAACTTTTATGTCTATAACAAATACTTTTGTTAAATTTTATTGAGTTCTGCTAATTTGTAGGGAACAGACAGAGAGACAGTCGGACGGATATAGCTAAATCGATGCAGATTTTGACTTGATGCAAAAATTTATATATTGTGGAGTCTTAGATGTTTCCTACTTAAAATTACATATGACATTACAAAGTTAATATACCCCCTTCATCATTTGTGGTAGTAGGGGTATAATCAACCGGAATTCGAGTTGTCGATCAAATATCGTTAAATTTGTGGAAATATAAAAAAAATGTTTTTACCTTTTCCAAAAATGAAACATATTCAATTTTAATATTTTATTTTACTTTTGTACTGAAACAAAAACTATTAATCTTTTTATTACAAAAGTATGATACCATACAATGATCTAGTTTTAAGATCTTTTTGTAGTTATCAAAAATGTAGGTAACAAAATTGTTACCTAAATCACTTTAACTTTCATAACTTTTCCTTTTCATTATAATAATTATTTATACACAAATATATATATTGACACAAACTTATTTGAGAAAAATTAAATTTTGCAAAGTAAAGAAAGAAAAATGTCAAATGTTAAAAAAGAAACTCAAATAATTTATATGACATTTAATTTTTGAAAGATAAACAACTAAAATGAGCACTCACAGTCATTATTTATCTTCCATTTCTTTGTTTTTGGCTTTTGTTGTTTTTCTATAAAGAAAGATAGTTTTTCTTTCAATGATGAAATCCATATAGTTATGTATGTGTATGTGCACATATATATATTCAGTATTTTTATATTCATTATGAAAATTATAAACATTGCGAAAGAGAGATAATAACGAAATAAAAAATAAGAACAAATACTAACGATGAAGAATGCAAAAATTCGAAAAAATAAAAGTTTACAAATTATACAAAAGTAGATCAAATAGAGTCCTAGATCGGAATACAGTTTCTTTATAAATTTATAAAGAAAAATATTTTTATTTGTGTTAGAGAAATGAATATGAATATTTCAATATATTTTTTCTATTTGATTTAAAATCATTTGTAAATTTTTTGATTTTATATTTTTAATGAGAGACAAAAGAAAAATTTAAGATATTAAAGGAACTTTCCAAACCACTGGGAAAAATATGTTGGATGTATAAGTTAATCGTGTTGGTTTGTGTAATATACATCACATGTGTTTTGTGGCAGTAAAAAAAATTTAGGATCTTACAAAAAAACTTGCACATCAAGGCTAGAAATTTGGTAATGGTAATAAAAAAGACTGACTTCTAATCGTTATTGACAAATCATAATTTTTATATATTCGATAACTGCTGGATATCAAGGCATATATATGCGATCTCAAATGAAGTAACATTTATCTGAGCCTTTCGGATGTAAACCTCTAATTAACTCTAATCTTAGTGATCAATAATCAACCTTCCCATACGTCGTTACTCTTCATCTTAACGAACTATATTTTACAAGTCGCGTTCAATTCAATCTGGAAGAATCTGTTACTAATGTTGGACCTACACACAGATAATATAACCAGACTACCTGTTTGTACCCAACTGAATCTAAGAGACGTGTTGGGAGTAAGTTGTTCACAAGAGAGCTGCAGGAATCTAACAGAAAGGGGGATTAAGTTTTAAGGGCATAAAAATATACAACCGTTTTACAGATTATTTGAAGAATAATAGAATAATAGAAGAAATATTATTTGAAGAATAACGGTCCACAATTAAAAGCAGATCCTGAACTGATTCACGCAAATTACGTGAAAGTATATTAAAATTAAAAATTAATAAAAATTTAACGATGGTCTATCTAAAATAACCTCTAGATAACATATAACTTTCTCTTCCCAAAAAGACTTCACAGTGCGTAATATCTAAATAATTATGTATAAACCTTGATTAAATTTGGCATCTGTCATTACTTTGGCTACTTGTGATGTGGGGTATATTATTTCACGCAAACCTCATGTAAATTTTTGTTTTTACATCTGTTGATTGGACTAATTGAATAATTCGGGTCAAAAGCTTTATGTAAAGCAACACTAATCAAACAAGACAACTCAGACACAGAACATTCATATGGTATAAGAAGTCTTAAGTGAGCAGTGCGATCCCTCTGTGTAGTGGTAGGTAATTTTTGAATCACACGAGATATTTTTGGACGACAAATTGAACGAAAAATCTACGGCAAGGACAAAAACATTCTTCGATAAAACATAAAGAAAATGCTCCAATTTTTTTAAGACAAATCCAAAATTGTTTGGAAATCATTGTTTGATAATTTTTGGCTCATCCGCCCCATAGTCGCAATGCAAAATGATCTTATTGCAATACATTTCAGAAATAAATTTAAATATTTTGTTATAAAAATTCTATTAAATATCCAAACATTTTTTATATATTTTATTTCGTAAAACATAAATAATAGTTGCAGAATGTATAAAAAAGGGATTTTCTAATTTTTCTCTTTGAACCCTTTTGCTCTTCAGCTGTTATTTAACGTTTAATTAGTTTTTTTCTTTCTTTATAAATTTTGTTGTTGTTTTTGTGTCCTAATTACCCAAATGTTGTTCATATACTTTAATGTTGTTTTTGTTTGTTTCTACTTTGTGTTAAATAGTCCCTTAACATTATTTTGTAATTACTTTAGCCATTTGTTGTTATTGTTGTAGTCGGCTTACACTTTGCATTGTTACAAAAAAGGGATTGCCAGTGTAAATTAAAGTAAAAATTTTAAAGATGGATAATTTTTGTCAATATATTTCATGAAATCTATGATTTAAAAAAATATAAATAAATTTTAAAAATTTATAAAAAAGTACATAACTCAACGGCAACCCTGAAAAGGTTATATTTATTTTATTTGTGTTGCAAAAAAATGAAATATATTACAAAACTGGGTTATTAAGGAATCGTCACATAAAATAAAAACTTTAAGAAAAATACACCAAAAAGACATTTACAAATTGTTGAAAATGATACAATTTTTTTGTTCAAAAATAAATGAATTAGAGTTTATTAAATTCATCACACCTTATGTAACTCTTAGTGCGCTACGATACAATTATCAATGACGACATTCTCCCTACTTTAATCTCTTCTTGCTAAAGAGGTAGTTTAGGCTATAAAATGTACTAAAGTGAATTGACTCTATTGAATCATTCGTAGGTTTGACATCCTTGTTCGTTTAAGTTTTAAATGACCCTCAAATGCAAAGGAATTTTTGTAGTCCACTGGTTTAAAATTCAATCTTAATTTAAAAAAAAAATAAAAACAGTGCACTGGAGGAAACAATCTTCAAATTATGAAATTTGCTGTTAAATACCGTTTGTAATTGCGAAAACACTCCACCGAACAGTGTCTCAAATAATTGGAAATTTTGTACATAAAAAGATTTTTTGACATTAAATGGAAAACTTTTAACATTATTTTGTTTCTTCTAAAATAATTTTCAAAAAATTTTCAAAGTTTTTTCAAATTTTTTGCTATATCTTTCTAACTGATATCGAAGACCAAAAATTTCTATATATTTATTTAAAAAATTGTTTCCTCACATAGTTTAATAACCAGCTTTTAATAAAGCAAAAATCGGACAAAATTTGTACTCGATATAACGTAAAAACTTCGCCAAGTTCAGTGCAAAAAAAATTAAACTTTTGAAGCTAAATATCTCTCAAACTGCAGGAGATAGTGTACCCAGATTATAGGTCTTCAATAGCGGAATACACTTAAATCAAAATCTTTAAAATCCATCGGTTTAGATGTATGAAATCTGGATTGTTTTAAAAATTTTTATGACCCGAAGTGACCAATTTCAACTTGCTTACAACTCTACTATAACAATATGAAATTTCATTAAAATCGGACTAACTGTTCGGAAGTTACAGATTTAGTTCCATTTCATTTTTCATTTAACACACTGTACACCGTGATCTATTCAAAAATTATGTAATCTTTATATATATTTAGTTATCAAGGCTTAATTAATAAGCCAAGTTTCATAGAATTTGCTTCAATAATTTGTGATATTTTATATATTGTTTGCAGAGGGAATGACACCTGTTTTGGTCGTATCCACGGACCACAATTTATGATAATTAAGTAAGTCGGTTAGCCATCAATGGTAAAATGTTCAGTTATCTCAGGTAAGGAAAATATTTTTTTTTTCAACTCAACTAGTTATACTTGCTTATATAAAAAAGACTTCATAGGCCAACGATACAATATGAGGCAACATTTTATTTAACGAATTAGCTTGGAAGTAATCGTGTTCATAACAAACAGATGGTATAATCGACACAAATATAGATTTGAAGCAAAAATATTTAATAATGAGGTCACCCAGTAAAAATATCTTGATGAAATTTGGCATTTAATACCTTGAGCCAATGCTAAGGTTTATTGAGTAGTTCCCATACTGCATAATTGTTTTAAAGAATATTAGTATAGTGATAATACATTGAAAATATCGTTCCCAAAATTTCGGATATCGGTCCAATAATTTCAATATATCTCACAGGACCCCAACTATCAAAAATCTTCTCAAATAGCATAAGTGAGTATCAAGCACAAATAGTACAATAAAGCTCTACTATGGACTGTATATAGTTTAGCATGATTTCATCACGTCTAGATAATGGTAAAGATAATTAAATAGACGATCTTATCTGACTGTTAAATATTATTTTTTTCTTTTTGATTTCCTGCACAATAAGAAAAAAATCCTTTTTTTTGGGAAATAAATATGTAACTTTTAGTTGGTTGGTAGAAATCGATGATAACAGAATGATAACTTTCCCATTTTCGACTCTATACCGGCTCTATTGGCGGAGTTAAGGAAGTGGCAATTTTTTTTTGTTTCTAATTCGTTTTCAATTTCCATAAAGATAACTTTTAAAAACATTCTTATATGTGTTATTTATCTATCTTGTTCATTTAAAATAGTACAATTTTTGTATTTATTTTTGCCCGAAATAAATGCCAACACTAATTTAGATTTAAAGAAATTTGTTCCTTTACACATTTGTATAATTAATAATTTTCTGAAAAGATTTTGTGCATTGAAAGATTCAGTTTAAATTTTGTGATTAAAAACGCTACAGTTGTAAATTCAGACAATTAATAATCAAACATATTTTTCGTGAAAATTCTTAATTTAACCTTCATGTTCCAGAAATCCCAAAGCCTAGTAAAGTTTTAAAATTTATGTACGTTTATTATCAAGTATGTTATTATGTGGTTTATAGCTTTATCCAAAGCTTTATTAAATATGGGTTCTACAAACCGAAATTTGTTCATGCAAATCTATCCAGCCGATCAAATATTTCAGTTTTTAAATCAAATCTGGCCCACTGTGCATTGGGATATCTTGTGTATTTGTTTATTTTATTTTTCTGCATGTGATTTTCCCAGAGTAAAACAATATAGTTATTAAAAATCATTTTATTTATCACATTTTACTACACTCTTTTAGGTATGATTTTAATTATGCTGTTGGCAAAATTTAAAATTAAAAAGACCTAAATTTATGTTACTGTATAGAAATTTTTCCGTAATGAAAATGAATATTTAAAAATATGTTTGAAAAGTAAAATATTATGTCAAAATAGAATAAATGTCCTAAGATTACTTAAACAAAAAGTAGAACATAATGAAATATATACTTCAAGAATTTTTTAAAAATAATTCTAAAAAAATAAATCAATACATAAACATATGAAATTAAATATACTAACACATACATATGTTAGTACATACATTTGTAGTTCATTTAGCATACTTTATTCAATTTTCGTATCCTATATACCATAACAAAATCGTAACGGACAGAAAAAAATTGTGCATCCATCACTTTTAAATCTAGCGTTCGACTTAAGATCACTTTCTGAGTCGATTGAACGATGTCCTCCTGTCCGTCTGGCCGGCAGGCTGTCCTTAAATGTATCTTAATGAAATTTGGGATGTATCGTTATTTTGGCCTAAGGACGACGAATATTAAAATTGGTGATTATTATCACATATACGTAGGTGTTGTAATAAGAATTAGTCAAATCAAGACATTTATACAAAGGTGTTCATTGACTTTTGGTAGCTACAACTTAAAAAAACAATGTGGTGTAGTGTATTATATAGTCGAGCTTGACCGAATGCAACTTTTACTAGTTTTGCTTTAATAATGCAAACAAAATAAAAATATATATATTATTCTAAATATTTTGACCTTATTTCCTGAATTCATACTATAGCATTGCACAATACTGGTACATAAAATGAGTAAACATTTTTATTATTCAAAGCAAAATCTCATTGTTTATTTTTGTTGGGGTTTTTTCTTGAATTATGCTTGAAATGTTAAAATATTGACGTAAATATGCAAACGTTTGCTAAATAACAAAAACTGCAAAAATATGTTTAATATGATTAATCGTGCTAAAATAAAAATAAATATGACAGTCTAAGAAATGTTGCAGTAATATGGAACAACTTTTAAATACACTTTAATATTGGATCATATAAAAAGATTTTACAATTATGTGCTGATGTTGTAGGAAGTTCACTAAAATATTTTTGAGGTCAGTGGGATTATGTTTTAAAGATGGTTAATATATTTTGTCCAACTAAGAAACGATGTTTTTTTATTAAAAAAGCAGTTTACAAAATAATTTCACTCGACAACTGACCGCGTTTTATGGAATCTAAACAGCACTGCATTTGAAGAGTCATTTGAAGAGAGGTCTTCATTTCTTTTGAATTATCAACGAATTATGAAGACAGCCCATAGAAAGTTATTTTGAGTAACTAATTTCTAAGCATAATTCCCTTTAGCGAAATGCCGAATGATTTTAAGAGCAGAATAGAACTGATTATTATACGGTTACAAAAAATAAACTCTTTATTCAATTACTCCACTTACAGAAGTTATGTCTGGTTATCTTTATACGTAGAAAATTTAAAAACCCTCCAAATACAACCGAAAGATTTCATATCAATCATTCTTCCGTTTATTTTATTAGAGAAACTGGAGAGAATTCTATTTTTGGCCCTTCAAACAGATTATACACCGTTTTTAAATTCTACGACACTGAGTGTGTCTAGTCTTGTTAAATACATGGAAATAATATATGATAGTAACTTAGAACGAAAATCTATTTCCCTTGCAGGATTATCCAGAGTACACACGGTCATTTATAGGAATTTGTGGTAAATAGGTTTCAAATATTGGAATTGTGAACTGATTTTTTTATGATACATTGAAATCATAATATGATATGAAATACGCCTTCAAAATTTTGAATAGCCATTCTCATACCTTTTAATTTTGCGCAGTATTAATGTAAGGTAATTTCATAATAACCATGTTGCCCATGGTTAATGTCTGAATTCTCAACTAGCAAATTATTGACTTAATGGCAGAAAATTCGGTTTCGAATAGCAATCGAACTAAATAAAATACCGAATTTTTGAGAGGTTGGAAAAAATACCCGAAATTCGTACCTTGAGAAAAGGCTAGTGTCACAACCTTATTAAAACCATTCTACGCAAGTTTATACATCTTTATATTCCAATTGTATCACCAGAAATGTCTTAAAAATTAAAAACATACGATTTACATGACAGGTTTCTCAAACTAGCCGTTATCTGAAAAGAATGAAAACAGCTATCTTAGATTCACATTGCTAAGATTATATTGATCTCTAGGTTCTGGACAGTGACATAGTAGGTGTAAACTGTCTATTTTTCTTGCTTTTCATGACAACTATTACTGATGTCTTTGCAAGCAAGACCCATCCTTTTATGCGGCTCCCCTAATCACAGTGTCTAGTTATAAATGACACTAGAGGCTTATATTTAAAGCTGTTTGCTACTTCGAATATCATTTTTGGACCCAATAGCGTGAGTATTTCAACCCGCTAACTTAGTTAAGCACCTCATCTGCACTAATCCATGTAATTCTTCTGCAAAGTTCCTCCTAAAGCATTTCAACTCGTCTTGCTAGGCCATCAATACAATGTTATTCTAGGTACAGAAATGTAAATTAGAGGAGCTGTGTATTATAATGGAAAATGAAGCTTTTAGTTTCAGCATCAAAATAATTGCTCAAGTTTTGAGGCAAAGAATAAAGCAATACATTCTCATCCAATATTTTTTGATCGGTCTTGCAACATACACGCCAGTATTGATATGTTACAAAATTAAAATATTCCATTTGATCGAATTATTTTAATCTCACCAAATAAAGACCATTCATATGGCGTTATGAATATTTTGCTTCGACATTGATATTTTTGATCTACGAATTTTTATCACTTGAAGTTATAGGAGCGTGATAGAATTATCACTAGTAGCAGGACGATACATATATGTCTTCCATTTGTAGCACTTATCAAATATGTAAAATCTTTTAACGCTTCTATGAAAGCAGTACATTATAGTGCAAAGTCCTACATATGAGAACAGCGTTATTTTAAAGCAATTCAAATTCTTATTTTTGGCACTCAGAAAACTCTTAGAATCCTTAATTTTTTTAGACTTTTTGCACCGAATTTTCTTAAGTAAAACGGATAGTATCCATAGTTAGCATTTCTAAGATCATCAATTGAAGGACTTATTGCAGCTTTTAGTACTAGTCATTTTAAATATTTTGAAGGAGTGCCAACCTTCACTTACTGAAGCAACTGCACTCACACTATTTTTTTACACATGCTAAAACATGTCAGAGTTTGTCTTCTCACATGACAAATGAGCACAAAAATATTGGTTATTTTATGTCACTTTTTTCTCTAGTTCTTTTAACGATATTTACTAAAAGAATAAAAACCAAAAGAAAAATCAAAACGATTTTGAACACATGAGCGGTTAGTTGTAGTGAATACTTAAATGTAACCATATGTTGCAACTTAACGTATAATGATAATGCATTTGCAAGTGATGTTGCAAGACATGTTCTAAGGAAAATATGTATGTGTGTAAATGTATGTATGTACGTTAATGCATATACCATCATTACAAGTTTGTGTGTATGATTGAAAAACAAATAAATACATTTGCTGTAAAAATATTCTATAAGTGTTAGTGAGAGTGGGTGTAAAAACTTTACCACATTTATGGATGTATGTTTAGAAATTTAAAAACTCATACATCATATTTCTATATAATACATGGCCAACTAAATCTGAACATTTTTTAGAAAATATATATTGAGAAAAATATTTAAAAAATGATTTTAAAATGTTCATATTTTTGGGGCCATATATTTCAAATCTCATCATAAATATGCAAAAAAAAAAAAAAGAAAAAAAAACTAAGACAAGATATGCATAAGAATATTTTAGTATTACTAAATGCATAATTTAGTACTTATTCCAAAGTAGTACACTTACACAAGTATGAAATTTTATGCATATATTTACTGCCATATGTTAGCGCAGATGGAAAATATGAGCAGTTTCATGACTGACTTACTTTATCGTTCATTCTTTTTACATAAATATCTATGTTTATACCCTACACAACCGTAGGTGGTTGGGGTATCATGCGTTTGAGCTGATTTTTGTAACATAGAAAAAAATGGTTTAACTCCTACGTATGCATTTCGATTCACTGTCTGAATTGAATTAATGATGCCCGTCCGTCTGCCTGTTCGGATGACTCAACAGATTGCGATTTTTGAGATATCTTGGTGAAATTTAATACATATTGATTTTTTTTTTTGGCTAAAGAACGGAGACTGTTAAAATAACAATATAACAGATAGTTCCCATACAAATGTTCTCCCGGAATGGAGTTTCAAGGTCATAAAAGTTCTTAACAAAAGTGATTAATATTAAATCAACGTGTTGAATTATAAGAGGTTCGGTACATTACTTCACATAAGTCCCATACAAGTCCCCCTTCAAAAATCACTTCGAAGGGCAGAAATATGACATATACATTTATATTGTTATAACAACTGTATGAATGTAATCTAAAATTTAGATTTCACAATATACGATGATCAATCCATCATTTCTCCCGATATAAATCCCCAGAAAAAAAACTTTGACAAACGCTTAATTTCACATAAATGTAAGTGTCATAAAAATGTATTTCACGCTTAATAATTAATCAGAAAAACAAAGTATTAGAGGGGTCGTTCACAAATTTTTCGTCATTACAATCACATTGTTGGTTGTAGAGTATTACATAATCGGGCTTGACCGACTATTAAATTTTTACTTGTTTTCTGTACATACGGAGGTTTACTGATGGTTAATGCTAAAAATTGAAAAATTGAACAGTAAATATTTAATAATTATGCAAAGAATTCAATAGTTTCTTACGAAATGGGGAAATTTCTGTAGTAAAAACCTTGAAAATTTTTGAAAATTAAATTTAAATTCAAATGTTTAAATTATCTTAAATTAAAAAAAAAATAATTTAAACTGTAAAGTAAATTACTAAAACAAAGCCGACTATGTAGACATTTCATAGCAATGGAATAATGGAATTAGTATCAAAAATTTAAATTGGATTTTTTGTCAAAAAAGTGCCGATACTCTTGTTCAGCGAAAAATTTTACCATGATATCAATGAATCCTAAAGGGCCAAGTCCAAATGCTCTTAAATTGAAACCTACTTATTTATTTAAATATCGGTTTTTACTCCATTTTAAATATTATTTATAAATGTGACCGCCACAATAAAAAAAAAGAATTTGGAACTTTTCTCCTATTAATAAGAGGTAAATGAAATTCTGTAATTAAATTCATAATAATTATCAACACTTAAACTTAAGACTTAAATTTTTAAAATTTTATGAGAAATCAAAACGTAAAACGTTTATAAAAATAATGTCCGAGTTATCTATATATCATGCTAATCCATTTACCCAATGAATTATCGATATCACGATATAATACCCTACACCACGTTGTAACGAAAGTATTATATTAAAATTTAGGGACCAACTCTCGTAAATTTTCGATCACTGACTTTGCTTATTTTATCCTAATTTGCAAAAATAATGTTATAATACCAAAGCATCTGTGAGATGTAAGTCCTTCGAAGAAATAATCGGAATGCGCAGACCTAGAGAAATAATCAGCGTGTAATACGGCACGTAGTTCTAGGACATAATATTTACTTTGGAATTAAATGAGCTTAAAATCCCAGGTCAAAAGATGAACCTATCAATACCAATTCCATAACTTTCCGAGTCAAATGGTTGAATGGTGATGAATGTTCGATTATTTGACACTTCAGAGTAAACTTATTTCTAAATCCGCAGCGCGTATGAGTAATATTTAAACTATCTGATTTAAACATATAAAGTATACGCTTCCAAATATTCCAATTAATATAAATGGTAATCCATTAATGATTTCTCTCACTGTTTAATTCTTCTTACAATGGTTTTACTTGACGTATGATTTTTTACTTTATTTATTTACTTCATTTCTACTTAAAATATTAAGTATCCGTTACCAGCAACTTTAAATTTTAAAATTGCTTTAAAAAAATTATAATATTTGACTATTTTATACTTCATTTTAAACTAATCTCTAAAACCGCATCACGTATAAGTAATATTTAAACTATGTGAGTTAAATACTAAGTATACGCTCTCAGATAATTCAATTAATATAAATAGTGATCCACTTATATTTCTCTCACAGTTAAATTCTTCTTACATAATGATATGCTTTACTTGACGTATGATTCATACTTTATTTATACTTAAAATATTAATTATCCGTTACATGCAACTGTAAAGTTTAAAAAGAATTAAGACATAAATAATATATAAATAATATTCGCATTATTGATACTTCATTCATGTTTTCTCTCACTATTTAATTCTTCTTATCTTAATGAAATGATTTTACTTGACGTTTGATTAATACTTCATTTTTAATTTTAAATATTAAGTATCCGTTACCTGCAACTTTATATTTTTTAAAAATATTAAAGAAAAAGTAGTTATTATTTATAAAAAGTTTTACTTTAAATAATTTAAAAACAGTTATTGCCAGAACATTAAGTTTTATATTTTCAGTTTTTAGTTTTAATATTAAAACTAAAAAGAAATAAATGTGAATAAAACTATTAGTTATTATTTATTTTCATATATTCATTTTTATAAATATATATACATATATGAATACATTTTTAAAGTTACTTTTTGTTCTTTACAACATGCATATATATATGTACTTTTGTAAACTCACCAATGTCAGTTTAAGCTGCACCAGAGGTAAAATAATTATCATCAAGCTGCTAATCTACAAATACGAATACAAACCTGACAAAAAAATGTGAATACACTAACATTCATACATGAAATTACAGAAATATATATGTAAATATTGTGTGAATATTGTGTACATAATTTTTCAACATATAGATAGACGTTGAATGAAAAACTAAACTATACATTCACAGATGTGAGATGTATAATCTTATTTCATAAATTCTTTTCTATTATAAGAGCAATATTAGTAGCAGCTAGTGGAGCTGAGTGCCTGGCTGAATAACTAACTAAATGTGGGTATGATTTTTGGTGATAGTTGTGTGAATCGAATTCAATCTTAGTGAAAAAAGTTTCACTAATATTTTAGTAATGATGGTTTGCATTCTATAGTTTGATTATGAAGGAATGTAAAGAACATGTTGGATAGTTAAATGGATAAGGGTAAATATATGCAGATAATATATACATATGTGCATATTCTTCTAGACTATATTTTCTAGGTCAGTAAGTTTGAGCATCTATATAAAATTTTTTATCGTTATAAAAAATGTTTCAGACTTAATTAACATAATTTAAATTTTCTATATCCATATCATTAAAGATGTTCTGAATGAAAATTTTAAACCCCTAATTCTTATTTAACTCCCAGTAATATCCACTTCTTGTACACACTTTCCTGTGACTTTTATTTCGACTTCACGAAA
>PYHX02000151.1:0-26503 GCA_004302925.2 Cochliomyia hominivorax | reverse complement strand
GAACTTGAACTAAAACTAGAACTGAACCAGAAGTGAAACTAAGAACTGAACTAAGAACTGAACTAGAACTAAACTTAAACTGCAAGAACTATGTATTGTAGCGAACAGCATACATTTTAGGCTATAACGTTGCACTTAAGCTGCTGATTAAATTACTTTTTAAAGTTTTTTTAATAAAATTAATTTTAAATCAGCAGCTTTTTTTTTTTTCTTTATTTAAATCTATTTTCATATTATTTATTTCCCATACGAAATTGATGTTTTTACTTTAGATCGAAATGTAATCCTTTAACGAAAACTATAATTTGCTATAGTTTTTTCTTTTACTTCATATTTCTACAAAATAAATGCTGTTCTAAGCTTTTGAATTAAAAATTAAGCCAAGTGAAAATAGAAAATGTAAATATTGTTTAAGAAGCTAAAAACTAAAAAAAAACTAAAAAAGCAAAACTAAATATAAAATTAAAGAAATAATAAGATAAAATGAAAAAATAGAATTTAGGGAAAATACGATGATTGCATAAATGCAAATTTCGTTTATCTTATATGAATAGAAAAAAAGTGAAATGAAAAAACAATTGAATTTTTTTTATCTTTTGAAATAAATTCCCCAAAAAGCATATGTGTATGTGTTGAAGACATACACAAATACATTTTAAATAAATATAAGAAAAATATTTATAATACATTTTTTATTTTAAGGAAAAAAGTATCAGCAATTGCTGGTAGTTTCCTCTTATGCTACTTATAACAGCTGAATTCAGCAGTTTTTTCCTTACAGTGTTTTTGCTTATTCATATGCATAAAACATCGTTAAAGCTCCTTAGAGAGTGGTTGGAGTTGGAGAGAAAAAAGGAAGAAGTTTCTTCCACTGCCTGAAGTTAAAAAAAGAGAATCATATGTGAAAAAATCGCATAAATTTCTTGATAAAGTTTCCCTCGTGTACGAAATTTGATTGGAAATGCAAGAAAACTCAATATGCCAATAGATTTATAAGAGTTTGCCTGGTAATAGAGGAATGCAAAATAGATTTATTCAATAACTCATAAATATTTATTACATTAAATTAAAATCACACATTATTTCCCACTAAAGACATTATTTCATAGACATTTTATTTTAAAATAGAAAAAAGTAACACCATTTTTCCTATAAATAATTCCAATTCAAGCGAAAACAACTTTATTATCTTCATACCAAAAAGGTCATGTTCAAAGTCATAGACTTAATTTAAAACTACGTGTTTTTTGTTTTCCACCTTATTTTATTTACGTTTTCTTAGTTGATGCTGGAAAATAACTATTTTAATATATTCACCCTCGATTACAAATTTAAAATCAATCATGAATCCCATGAACACAAAATGCCCGACATTAAATAGTTCAAAACCACAATCATTACAAATCACTGAACACACAGCAGGATAATTAAGGAGTGAAATGAAATAAAATGAATATAAAAAAATCCCACTACTTTCGTATGGGAAAAGGAAGAAATTTAATATTAAGAAGAATAAATATATTTTCTCAGTCATGCTTGAGCAAGTCTTTTGCTAAAATTAAATACACAAATAATTGTTATTTGAAAAACGCCCCGTTAATAACAAGAAAAATAGAATTTTAATAAAAGTTAATAAGAAATCAGCTTAAATTTAAATTAAATAAATCAAAGTCAACTTTCCGAAATAGTCTAATTAATCGAATATAGCATAGTCTGTAGCTCTTCATTTAGAGCTATAGATTTTTAGTAAGACTCTAATATAGTCTATAGTTTAGAGTGAAATGTAGCTAATAATTTTATATGACATATAGCTCTGACTTATAGTATTTGTTACATAATACACTTATAGTATACGTAGTTACAGTTATAGGTATAACGTAATACAGTTACTAGTAAAACGTAGTTACAGTTGAAAATATCTAATGGTTTTACTGTAATATTGCCCGATAATTTAGAGTAATATATATGTTAGACTACAAGTTATTGTTGTAAGTTAGATGAACTGGAATTATAGTTTTAACTAGAATCTGAACTAGAAAATCTGAACTAAAGTCTGAACCCGAATATCAACTAGAATCAGAACAAGAGTTTGGACTTGAATCTTAACTGGAATCTGAACTAGAATCATATCTAGAATATAAACTACAATCTGATCTGAAATCTAAATTAGAATCTGAACTAGAATCTGTACTACAATCTAAAGTAGAATCTGAATTAGAATCTGAGTGAGAATCTGAACTGAAATCTTAACTAGAGCCTTGACTAAAATATGCAGTACAATCTGGACAACAATCCGAGGCAGAATTTCAACTGGAATATAAACTAGAAACTGAATTGAAATATGAATTATAATCTGAATTAAAAAATCAACTAGAATATGAACTATAATTTGAACTGGTATCTGAACTAGAATCTTAACAATAATTTAAATGGGAAACTGAACTGACTCAACTAGAATCTGTAGTAGAAACTCAAATAGAATCTGTTCTAGAATATGAACTGAAATTATAATCAGCAGCTTAAATAAATATGCACTAGAATTTGAACTGAAATCGAATCTGTGTTTAATTGGAATCTGAATCAGTAACTTAACAAGAGCCTGAAGTAAAATCAGAGCTTTAACCTGAATTATTTTATATTTAGACATCTGTATTATACAGTACAGACTTTCTAAAAGTTTAGACTGTAATGTAGCCCGTAAGTAAGGTTTGACATAACCATTATTTAAAATATAAACTAAACATTATATGACATAAATTTGGCTATAACACTGTTAGCGATTTAGGCTATGTTATTGTTGCATTTTAGGCTATAAAATAACCTATAGAATAGACTATGGTAAAAATGAAAATTTCATAGTTTAAATTGTGACGTAATCTGATGCTTAAAATACATCGTAGTCTATGGTTTGTACTATAACGTAATCCATGTTTTAAAATATTCCATAACGTAACTTATAACCAGTAGTTTTATTATTTGTCTTACTCTATTTATTGTATAATTGTTTTACGTAGTTTCTCTGTCACAAGCTTTATATATAACGTAGCTAATAACGTTATTCTTTTGTAAATATATTTCTCTCAAATTAGCCGTATTTCAGGTGTTTTTGATTCTATTTAATGTGTTTCAAATAAACAAAAGGTGTTTCTTATATAACTTTCATCTGATTGGCCATTTTGATATTTTCATTTTGAAGATAAATTTTCCATAACAATAAGCTGTCAAATCCATATGAGTTTCATAACAAAAGCCAAAACTAATGATATGATTTTTCAAAGGAAAAAAGGTACAAAAATATCAGAGATAAAAACACAAATTCAAGCGAACAGAAATTATTAAAGAAGAAAAGACAAGAAAGACAGACAGATTTGAAAGATAAATAACAAAAAAAAAAAAAAAAAAGAACAAATTCTGTGTTATTTATAAATTTAACTAAAATTATAAAAATAATTTTTATCGTACCCTACGCCTCCGCAGGTGGTTGGGGTGTGCCCACCCTTTAGTGTACCATTCGAATCATTTTGCTAGTCGATATAACGTTGTCCGTCCAGCTGTCTGTTCGGCTAGCTGTCTTTTTAAATATTGTGAACACTCTACAGGTAGCAATTCTTTAGACATCTAAATGAAATTTAGAACATATTTTTTTTGGCCCAAGGACGAAACCTATTGAAATTGGTCGGATCAATATTTCCATACAAATATCCTCCAAGAATGAGTTTTAATGTCATAAAAGTCATAAATATAAAGTGATTTTAACTAAATTTGGAAAAATAAGTCTTGTGGTAGTCTAAGACGTTTATGCAGGTCCATTTTTCTAATAGGTCCCATACAAGCTCCTTACAAATATCACTTTGAAGGGCATACATCTCACATATACTTTAGTGTTGTAATAATTATTGGTCAAATTAACTTATGAATAAATCAAAAAATCAAATTATACGAGGGTCATTCATTAAATTTTCGTAACTAACATTTTCAACCAACAATGTGGTGTAAGATATTAGATAGTGGAGCATGAGCGACTATAACGTGCTTATTTGTTTTATATACTTTTTCAACAAAAATATATTTAGTTTAAGAGGAGAAAAAGCCTTAACGCCTAAAATAAGAAAGTTGTAAAAGTAATTTTGTTAACAAAATGTCTTTCATCAATTTAATAAACCATTTTGATTTATTACCTTTAACTGGAGTAATAAAAGAACATTGTTACAGGAAATGTTAATGACGTCGTATTTGGCGAGAAACATACTTTTCTCTCTTTTTTATATATATTTATAGCACAAATAACGTTAAACATATGGATATAAAGAGTAAATATTTGCTAGTTAAATATTTCATCGTTAAATCAAAAAATAAAAAAAACACCTTGAAGGAATGAAGACAGCAAATGATCATCTGGGGAAAAGAAAGTCATAAAAATGAAAAAGCAGAATAATGAAAAAAAGAGAAGAACGGAAATACAACATTAAATTTTATCACTCTTCAACAAAATGATGAACTTCAAAAAATTCTTTGAGATTTGTGTTGTTTGTGCAACAAGAATATAGCACAACGAATTTTGAATACCTTCGAAAATAACTTCAGATTCAGGTTTAGATTTAAGTTGAACTTCCTGCACAAATTTTGGTTCAGGTTTTCGCTCAAATTGTCGTTTAGATTTTAGTTCAGATTCAATTTCAACTTCTGTGCAAAATTTTGCGTCAGAGTTTAGTTCAGATTTTGTTGCAAATTCTTGTTCAGATTTTGATTCAGATTTTCATTCAGATTATAGTTTAGTTTCTACTTCCAGTTCAGATCCTGAATCAGATCCTGAATCAGATTCTAGTTCAGATTATGGTTCAGATTTTCGCTCATATTCCACTTCGTAATCTAGTTCTAATTTTAGTTTAGATAATCTTTTAGGTTATCGTTTAGATTCAGATCATGGTCCGGATTCTAGTTCAGATTCTAGATCATATTTTAGAAAAGATTCCAATTCAGACTTTCGTTTACATTTTTATTTGGATTCCAGTTCAGATTCTGATTCAAATCCCAGTTCAGATCTTAATTCGGATTTCAGTTAAGATTCTAGTTTATATTCTTGATAAAATTGCATTTCAAATTCCAGTTCAGACTTTCGTTCATTCAGATTCTGGTGTAGTTTCTAGTCCAGGCCCTAATTCGTATTCTAGTTGAGATTCAAATTCAAATTCAAGTTCAGATTCTAGTTCAAAAACAGATTTTAGTTAAAATCCTTTTTTAGATTTTATTTAAGATTGTTGTCCTGATTTTTGTTTTTAGTTCATTCTGGTTCCGTTTCTAGTTCTAATTAGAATTTCAATTCAGATTCCCTCTCAAATTCTAAATCTAATTCAGATTTTGCTTTAGATTCTATTTTAAATTCTGATTCAGATTGTGGATCCGATTCCGTTTCAGATTCTGATTGCGATTACAGCTCAGATTCTAGTTCAAATTTTGGTTCAGATTCTCTTTTAGGTTTTATTCAAACTCCAGTTCCGATTCTGGTTCCGATTTAAGTTCAATTTCTGATACAAATACTTGTACAGATTTAGTTCTAATTTTTATAGCAAACCAAACAAAATTATCCATTTCACCTTCAGCTCTTTTGAGACCATTACAGGATCTTCAATATCTGTTATTTTTTTAATTTCATTCCATTATTTTCTTTTGTTTTCACGTTTATTTCAAAATAAAAATCTGTTTCTTTGAGTTAATAATATTTTTGTTGTTTCTTATTTAGTTTTTGTCTGTTTTCATTGTTTTTGTTATTTTATTTTTCTTGGCCAACAAACAATTGTTAATCCTTGAGGTATAATCTGGCTATTAAGTTCTTTTAATATTTGTGTTAACCAAAACGTACGTTTTTCTTTGTTTTGTACCTTTAGACGCTCTACTTTTGCGTCAATGACTTTTTTGTATTCTTTGTAGGTGTTTTTCACTTTTATCAACATAATTTCCCTTTCTTTTTAAGAGAAAAATATTCTCCATTACAGTCATTATTTCATTATAAAAGACAGTGGAATAGAATTAATATGATTTTCGGAAAAATAGCTCTGGTTTTAGAACGGTGTAGGGGAATTTAAACGAAATCGAATAGGAACAAAGTAGAACAGTATGTAATTATGTAGTATTAAAGGCGACTTAATATCTGGTTCCAGAACAAAGCTATAGAGGCTTAAACTCTATAATAGTAAATATTTTTTTCGTGCCACACGTACCCTTATTTAAGCCTTCACAATTATGCTCCTGAACGGCTTGAGGGATTCTGTTTTGAAACTTATAATTATGTCCTCCTTAGCTATGTTGGTGTTAAATTTCATTTTAATCCTGTTGATATTTGCTGATTTATCCCACTGTGCATCGGAAGAAGAAATAAAATAAGCAAGAAAAATCTATTTTCTTGTCATGTTTTTCTCTACAAAAGTCTCACGATAAATAGGCTTATTGTTGTTATTTTTGTAGCTTGTTATTGTTATTTAGTCCTTTAGTACTTAGTTAGCTTTTATGTTTTATTACAGGACATTTAGTTTGTTGTTGAAAGTTGTATTTATTACAAAATACCTGAGAGTCATGTTTTACAGGGAAACGAAATTAAATTGTGATTTATAAAAGAATTTTTATTCAAAAGGAAACACAGGATATTTTTCTCGGTGTATAGAATTCTCAACGAAAAAAGTTTAGACAAAGGAATTTCCTTTTTAACCACTTGAAAAGTCACACTCTTCCCAGATTGTTCCCTATTTTATACGACTTTTGTAAACACTCTTTAAAAAACCTTTTTTTAACTCTTAAAGTCTATTATTATTATTAAAAGGCCCTTTTTTCTTTAATTTCGTCCTCTTTTACTTAGAGCATGTTTTCTCACCAATACATTTACCTATCAACTTTTTGTATCTCTAAAGGCATGTTTTTTGTATTACTTTATCTTAATTTCTCTAGAGTCTTTTCTTGCCTTTTTATCTACAGAAACCCATGTCTGTCCGTCTGTCACTCAGTCACTTAATAACTTCTATTGTCACTTTTAACTTTAAATAATAAATTAAATAATGTTATTTTGTATTCTTGTCCTCTTTTTCTACTTGTTTATTGTTATTTAGAAAAGTTATCAATAAATTAAAACCGATAGAATGGGAATATAATCATAATATATCATTATTTTCTATTCATTTAGTGTTAGCAAGAAGAAGACATAAAGAGCAGATGAAGGTCACTTGGGAATTGTTGAAAAGTTAACTTGAATTCAGGAAACAAAAGTCGCGTTAAAGGAAAACACAAAATTTTAAAGCTGTTTTATTTAACGAAAATTTTAATTATTTAAAGTTTTTTTTGATAAATTAAATTCTTTAGTGAAGGCATTTTTTTAAGTGAAAAGTTTTATCTTTAGTGTAAATTTAATTTTCACTGAAAAGTTGAATTTTTAGTGAAAAATTTAATTTTCACTGAAAAGTTGAATTTTTAGTAAAAAATTGAATTTTGAGTAAAAAATTGAATTTTGAGTAAAAAATAGAATTTTTAGTGAAAAATTGAATTTTTAGTGAAAAATTGAATTTTTAGTGAAAAATTGAATTTTTAGTGAAAAATTGAATTTTTAGTGAAAAATTGAATTTTTAGTGAAAAATTGAATTTTTAGTGAAAAATTGAATTTTTAGTGAAAAATTGAATTTTTAGTGAAAAATTGAATTTTTAGTGAAAAATTGAATTTTTAGTAAAAAATTGAATTTTGAGTAAAAAATTGAATTTTGAGTAAAAAATAGAATTTTTAGTGAAAAATTGAATTTTTAGTGAAAAATTGAATTTTTAGTGAAAAATTGAATTTTTAGTGAAAAAATGAATTTTTAGTGAAAAATTGAATTTTTAGTGAAAAATTGAATTTTTAGTGAAAAATTGAATTTTTAGTGAAAAATTGAATTTTTAGTGAAAAATTGAATTTTTTAGTGAAAAATTGAATTTGTAGTGAAAAATTGAATTTTTTAGTGAAAAATTGAATTTGTAGTGAAAAATTGAATTTTTTAGTGAAAAATTGAATTTTTTAGTGAAAAATTGAATTTTTTAGTGAAAAATTGAATTTTTTAGTGAAAAATTGAATTTTTTAGTGAAAAATTGAATTTTTTAGTGAAAAATTGAATTTTTTAGTGAAAAATTGAATTTTTTAGTGAAAAATTGAATTTTTTAGTGAAAAATTGAATTTTTTAGTGAAAAATTGAATTTTTTAGTGAAAAATTGAATTTTTTAGTGAAAAATTGAATTTTTTAGTGAAAAATTGAATTTTTTAGTGAAAAATTGAATTTTTTAGTGAAAAATTGAATTTTTTAGTGAAAAATTGAATTTTTTAGTGAAAAATTGAATTTTTTAGTGAAAAATTGAATTTTTTAGTGAAAAATTGAATTTTTTAGTGAAAAATTGAATTTTTTAGTGAAAAATTGAATTTTTTAGTGAAAAATTGAATTTTTTAGTGAAAAATTGAATTTTAGTGAAAAATTGAATTTTAAGTGAAAAATTAATTTTTTAATGAAAATTATAATTTTGAGAAAGTTCGATTTTTTTCTAATTCACTTACAATTTTTCTTAAAATCCATGGTGACGTATGATTGATATTAATTATATTTTTTTTTTTTTTTTTTTTTTGTAAAATCCATCATAACTTTTTTATTTATATGAGTATTTTTATGAATTTAATGCCAATTGACAGCTAAGAGTTTGAGAATTAAAGGATTTTTATTTATGTCAATTTTTAACAATTAAATTTTTTTAAAAATATAGGTTAAATTTGAATATAAGACATTTTTGCAATTAGAGTTCAATAATAAATTAAATTTCTATATTTTTTAGTATTTTGCTCTGTTTTGTGATTTCAGAGATTTAAAAGGTCTATTTGCGGATTATTTTAATAAAAATGTTAAAATTTTGTTTAGTTAAAATTTAAAGGTTAAAGTTATTTTTTTTTTTGTATTTATAGTGATTTCAATTTGAATAAGTAAAAATCCAAGATTATAATCTATTTTAAATAATTGTTCGATTAAATTTCATGACTCCTTAATTTGTTTTTCACATATCGCTGGAATTCTTTTCTAAATTTTCATTTCATGTATTTTCGCTTATTTCCTCCTATCACTATTAATAATATTTTGCCCATTTATTTTTTCCTTTTCTGATATAAAATAAATTTTGTAAAAATCCCACAATTTTTCCCATAACTTTTCAATTATCGGTTTCAACAAAATATAGAAAAATTTGATTAAACTCTTTAGTTTTTTTCCAGTTTATTTTTTCTACATTTTTTCACAAATTTATTTAACGTTAAATGATGTTAAAGATAAAATTGTTTGTCATAGAGATATATGGCGGAAAAAACAACAACAACAAAATTCACATAAATAAATAGAATTTCCATAGAAAACTAATAATATTTGATAAAGAGGAAAAAACTTATATAACACACATACACATACAATGACAAGTAAATAGATAAAATTACATTATACGCAGCCAGAGAAAAATATTTACATACACGAACATACAAACAACATAACTACAAACTGAAACACATACAAAATAGTGGTGGCATAGGAGTGGAAAGGGAACAAACTATAGAAAATATAAAACTAAAAAAAAGCATCACATACAAGTAAAAACCCATATCAGAGATGTGTGTATATGTATGTGTAAAATTATGTGTTTTTTTTTTTTAAATCTCTGCTTTTTTAATATTTTTATTGTTGTTTTTTATTTAACAAAATAATTTGAAAAGTAAACAAATATTCTTTGAAGCAGAAAAAATGTTTGAAAAGAGAATGTTAACTAGTAAATTTGTACACATACATGCACAATTCTCTCATATATATGTTTACTAGTCTGTGCAAAAGTGTTAGACGTTGAAATAGACAAATTGAATTTATGTTTAAGACATCGACATTGACAACTAAATAAAATAAAATCATAAATAGAAATATTAAAGTTATAAAAATAATCTACAAAATAAAGAATAAAACAATTGAAATTTGATTCGATTAAAATCACTTAAATGAAGAATAACCTAATCAGCACTGGAACTAAACAGGAACTGAACCAGAACTAAACTAGAGCTCAACTAGAACTGAATTAGAACTAAACTAGAACTGAACTAGAATTGAACCAGAACTGAACTAGAAATGAGAGCTAAACTAGAACTGAACTAAAATGGAACTAGAACTGAACTAGAACTAAACTAGAACTGAACTGGTACAGAACCTGAACTAGAACTAAACTAGAACTGAGCTAGAACTAAAATAGAACTGAACTGGAACTGAACTAGAATTGAACCAAAACTGAACTAACTAGATCTGAACTAGAATTGAACTAGCACTGAACTAGAAACTGAAATTTCGCTAAAAATGGATTTTAAGCAATTTTCAATAAAAATTTAATTTTTCACAAAAAATCTATTTTTTACTAAAAATTTTGTATTCACAGATATTTATAATTAAATTTTTATAATAGATGGAATCTTTGGAGACTTAGCTTTTAATCGCCTTAACTTTTATTAAAAACCCTTGATAAATAACACAGTTTTTGAGGATTTCATTTTAAACAAGAAATAATTAATATTAATCATACGCTTTAGTGGAATTGTAATTAAAAGTCAATTTTTTAAAATTGTTATTATTTATTTTAAAATAAAATTATGGTCGCATTTTTGCAAAATTATTAGCAATTAAATAACGATTTTGATGTCAATAAATTTATTAAATTTCGGTTTATAATCGTAAAAATATCATTATATATTTCTTCCATTTCATAAGTATATTAAAGTTTATTACATTTAAGTCATTATCCTTATTATAACAAATTTTCTTTTTCGTTATATTAGAGACATTTTAAATTACCTTTCTAATCACCTTTTTGGGATTAAACATAAAAAGAGAATGAATAATTTGCGTATTTATGTGAAAATATTTTTCATAATTATGGCATAAACTTTCGACATCTATTTGTGGACACGTAATCGCATAAGTAAGTTTTATGCTGAATCCATAATTTAGCAGAAAACAAAAAGTTAATACATAAAAATAAAGTTTTATAATCATCATGTTAAATAGATTTTGTATGTAGTGGGAGGACCTTTGATTTATTCACTAAGTTTTTTTTTTGTAATCCTTAAATATAAACCTCCAAATGAGGCAAACAAAACTAAATAAAGACATTAAATGCTGATTTGTTACGTGTGGTAATTAAACGTGGCTCTATTAACACTAATCATAGAGAACAACATATCACAGATTCAGCTCCATATCTCCCCTCACTCAGCTGCTTATCATCAGGACTATTAAATTTATCATTTAGCTAAGCAACCTTCACACAAGAAACTCCCCAAAAATTTACATTTTATTATTTTTATGTTTCTTATAAGTCCTGGATAAATTAAGGTTTTTTCCTCCCTTCCCCTGGTAAAAAGGTTTAAGCTAAATATTTTTAAGACTCTTTTTGGGAAAAAGGTAAAAATATGTGCAGAAGCAGTGAAATATGACTAAGGAAATATTAAAAATTTTCACATATATTCACATACATAAATGGTATTTATAATGCTAAAAAAGGAAAATCTTCCGTTTTCCTCCTCCTTAATAAATCCTTGAACATAAACGCTCAAATTGTCTCTCAAAAAAGGGAGAAGCAACTAAGAATTTAATAAACGTTTTACAGTATTTTTTATAATAATATTCACAGTTAGTATTTACTGACACCATTATCAGTATTACTACTTACACACCTTGACAACAATGCATTAAGGGGCAGAATCAAAATATTTGGATAACAAGAATTTTTCAAGCCTTTAAACCTGACCAAACTATTGCAACTCCGTTCCATATATTACATGAAAAACACCTCTGGCCCATTAGATATTATGTACTCATTAGAAATAATTTCCTAGCCCACTGTGCATCAGCTTATACTTTTCCATTTCCATGCAAATACTCACACTTACACATAATATGGAAAAGGACTTTTTTTGAATATTATTTTGGAAGGAAAATAAATGAAAATATATTGATGTTTAAGCACCAAAAAAGAGAAGCCCTCTGTGACATAACAGACGTAACTGCCATGACATATGACAGGTTCTTTACAATTTTTTTACTTGGTTTTTTCTCGTTCCTTTTTCAGAAATTTTTCTTTTGCTGTTTATTCTTTTTGTTCTTTATTTAAGGTTTAATAACTGTCTGTCGATGTTGGAGTAAACATATGGATGCGAAATGTATTTTTAACATTAATATTGTATATTGGGGAGGGGAAAAATAAAGTTTAGTTCTAGCTCAAATCTAGTTTAGGTCTAGTTCAGTTCTATTTTAGTTCTAGTTCAGTTTTAATTCAGTTCTAGTTAAGTTCCAGTTTATTTCGAGTTCAGTTCGAGTTCAGTTCTAATTCAGTTTTAGTTCAGTTCCAGTTCATTTCGAGTAAAGTTGCACTGAGTTCATGTTCAGTTCTAGTTCAGTTCCAGTTCATTTCGAGTTAAGTTACAGTTCAGTTCAAGTTCAGTTTAAGTTCAGTTCCAGTTAAGTTACAGTTCATTACGAGTTCAGTTCTAATACAGTTTTAGTTCAGTTCTAGTTAAGCTACAGTTCATTTCGAGTTCAGTTGTAGTTCACTTTTAGTTCAGTTTGAGTTTAGTTCTAGTTCAGTTTGAGTTTAGTTCTAATTCAGTTTTAGTTCAGTTATAATTCAGTTTTAGTTCAGTTCTAGTTCAGTTCCAGTTAAGTTACAGTTCATTTCGAGTTCAGTTTTAGCTGTGTTGCAGTTCTAGTTTTCTTATAGTTCAGTTTTAGTTCAGTTTCAGTTTAGTTCTAGTTCAGTTCTAGTTGAGTTCAAGTTCATTTCGAGTTCAGTTCTAATTCAGTTATAGTTTAGTTCTAGATAAGTTACAGTTCATTTCGAGTTCAGTTTGAGCTCTGTTGCAGTTCTAATTCTATTGTAGTTCAGTTCTAGTTCAGTTTCAGTTAAGTTCTAGTTCAGTTATAGTTCCGTTCTAGTTTAAATTCTAATTAAAATTCTAGTGCAGATTTAAGTTCAAATTCAAGTTCAGATTTTAGTTTAGTTGTTGTGTAGTTTCCAGTTTCGATTGTAATTTAGATTACAGTTCAGATTTTAGTGCAGATTCTATATCATTTTAAGTTTCAATTCATACTTTTCAGATTCAAATTAAATTCTAGTTCAGATTCATCTTCAGATTTCAGTTCACATGGTAGCCCAAGTTATACTCAATTCACATTCTAAATCTGTTTTCAGTCTTCCAGTTTATATTCGAGTTCAGATTATAGTTCGGATTCTCAGTTAGGTTGTTCTATAAATTATAGTTCAGGTTTTAACACAGATTATCGTCTAGATTCTTGTTTAGATTCCTGTTCAAATCCTAGTGCAGATTCTAGTGCAAATTATAGTTCGCATTCTAGTTCAATACCCCGTTTATATTTCTCAGATTATTATAAAGTTCTAGTTGAGTTCTAGTTCAGTTTAAGAGAATAAAATTTTTTCCCTCCTTATTTTCCATAAATTTTTTCTGTAAACAAATGACTGAATATTTTCTTTATGTTATACGATATTTTACATATATTTCTTCACCCTCAAAATGCGTCTAAAAGAAGAAAATCAAAAGAGGAAAACACTGAAAATATAAACGTGTTTCATATATAAATTTCAAGTATTTTTACGAAAAAAGCAAGAAATTTGCTGTTATTTGGAACACGTTTTGTATTAAAGGACAACTAGAAAAAAGAGGATAAGGAAAAATGAAAACCTCTTAAAGAGAAAATGAGAGAAATTTATAAAAAAATGTATTCCTAAGGGTTAAATTGCGACATAACTTTAACAAAGGAAGGATATACGCACAGCATACAGACAAAGTACAATCAATACAAACATTATATTTACCTATACTAATATGCATATGTATACGTGTTTATATATGTGTTTGTGACATGTATGGACTGAGGCTTAAAAGGATAAACAATATGCCTCGAAACAAATGTGAGTAATACAGAGAAAGCAACAGCTTCTTATTTTCGGTTTTTGTTTTGCAGGATAAATGAGTGTATGAGTGAATGATTGTTTGCTTGTGTGTTTTATTTTTGTCGGCATATCCTTTGGATAAATACAAAATACACAGACACAAAAAACAACCAAAAATGCTATATAATTTTACCTATTTTCATTTAAACACGTTCTTTTCCTTATACAACTGCGTAAAATATGTTTATATTGTGGTATTTTCTTTTGAAGTTTATGTGTGTGAAACAAACACACAGGAGGGTTTATTCGAGTGTATTTTTCCTTAATACATTTTTCGCCAAATTTTTTGTTGTTTTCTATAGACGAGCACTTTTTTGACATTAAATTATTCTACAGTTCCTTTTGCTA
This sequence comes from Cochliomyia hominivorax, assembly GCA_004302925.2. Taxonomy (NCBI): domain Eukaryota; kingdom Metazoa; phylum Arthropoda; class Insecta; order Diptera; family Calliphoridae; genus Cochliomyia; species Cochliomyia hominivorax. The sequence goes on along the minus strand of PYHX02000151.1, from coordinate 12,118 downwards.
TTTATACCTTTTTCCCTTTATTCATAATATTGATAACAATATAAGTACTTGTTTGTGTGTGTGTTAATATATAATATTGAATATTGATTGGGATTTTTTGTTGAATTTTTTCTTCGGTTATGGTTTTTTGGTATTGAATATTTTTTCTAACAATTTTAGAAATATCGATAAGATTTCAATAATGTCTTAAGATCCATTTAAAATGCATGAAAATTGCCAGAATGATTTTCCACACATTTAATGGGATTTAAAAAAAATGTATATATTATGAAAGGGTTAAAGTTAAAAACCATAAAATCATTACTATGGCACGATTTATAGCAGTAATTTTACATTATAAAGTTAATCCTGTAATAGATGAAATTAAATCTGAAGTTCGAGTCGGAAGAAACTGAACTAGAACTGAACTAGAACTGAAATAGAACTGAATTAGAACAGAACTAGAACTGAATTAGAGCTGAAGTAGAACTGAACTACAACTGAATTGAATTAGAACTGGAACAGCATCTAAACTAGAATCTGAACCAGTATCTGAATTAGAACATTAAATGGAATTTGAACAAGCTTTTAAGATAGAATCTGAATGATATTTGAGCAAGAATATGAACAAAAGTTGAACTAGAATATTAAATAGAGCTAAAGTAGAATCCGAACTAGAATTTTAATTAGAATCTGAACTAGAATCTGCACTAGAATCTAAGCTAGAATTGAGACTATGATTTGAACTATAGGCTGAGTTAGAATCTATACTTTAATCTGAGCTATAATCTGAAATAGAATTTGAAGTAGTGCTACACTTTTATACTCAAATAGAAGAGAACTTGAACTTAAATCTTAAATATTTATTCTGAACTAGAATCTGAACCGTAATTTGGGGTAGAATCTGAAAGAAAATCTCAACAAGTATCTTTACTGAGATCTGAACTGAAATCTGAACACAAATATCAGCTTAAATTTGAACTGGAATTTCTACTTAAATTTCAACTAAAGTCTAAATTTCATTCTCAACTAGAATCTGAACCGGAACGGAACTGGCAACAGACGGGATCTCAACTAGAATCTTAGCTTAACTTTTCGCAGGAATTTGCACTGGAAGCTTAACTGAACTCTGTTCTTAACTAGAGAATGAACTTGAGCTGAACTAGAATCGAAAGAGCAAGAGAATCTTTGACCGAATCATGGACAGAACTAAATTTTTTGAAGAAATTAGAATTAGAACTAGTAATTGGAAAAAGAACTAAACAGTGAGCTAGAACTATAGTTTAAAACCAAAATAGTAATTAAATTTAAAACAGAACTAAAAGTTGAAGAAAGAAGACATTTCAGTTAGTGAATTATTATTCACTTTTTTATTTCGATTTAAAAATTTATTTTCTCTGCCAAATGAATTCATAAGTAATTTATAGTTATTTACCTGTAGCTTTAAGTCGCTTCAGTTGACTGTAGTCAACAAGTAGACTATAGTTATGTAAAAGTAATAAATACACTATAATCAACGAGCAGACTACCATCAACCAAAAGACAAAAAATAATTCTTATAAAATATTTAGCGTTATAATCTTTTTACCAATATTAACTACTCACCGATATGAAAACTTCTTCGGCCTGTTGTAAGATGGCCACACGTGACCAGCCGAATTTTTTCATTAACTTAATTCTAGTGGGATTATGAACTGTAGCCGAGGGATGGGTACGAAATAATGTGGGAAAACGGCTACGATCGGATAAAGCTGGTGATGAGGCGCCATAACAAAGCTGTAATAAGAAAAGGAAGATTATTGGATTTTTTTTTTCAATTTTTTATTGAAAGTGATGGAGAAGATTTTGTTGTAAGTGAATTTAAAATACCTTTTTTGCTTTTTTCCTTTGAAAAGAAATTTTAAACTCTTGTATAAACAAAAAATATTTTTGGGTTCTTTTGTAAACTAATACATAGTTTTTGGTGTTATTGTGAAAAAGAATGTAAATAGTAGAAGATTTATTTTCAAAGTACTTGGAAGTTTTTGAAATCTTTTAAACCAGACACCAAGTGGAAAGACAATAATGTAATAAAATGCCACATTGTCTGCCTTTTAGTCTGAAATAAAATCATATGACACTTGGAAAATTTTAAACTAGGGAGTGAGATTGAGAAACTCTTAACATGCAAATTTTGAACCTCAATACCTTTAAACTTTCTGTCACTTCGCTTAGTTTAAAATCTAACACACATTTGAACACTTGTTTTGTGTTCTTCAATTCTCATTTAATACGAACCCAGTATCACTCCCCTGGCCTAAGTCTCTCTTGGTACAAATACCACATTATTGGTCTTGTATCATGCAAGGACATATTTACCATAGTGACAGAATCAAAGGAGGCTTTTTTTAGAAAACTTTATTTCATTTTCCGTATTCTAGACCAAATAGTCCAAGCACTATGCTAACCGGGCTGCTTTCCTCCTGGATATTTTGGGAGTTATTTTAAGAACGTTATCTATTTTTGGCTTAAAATCTATTATTTGGACCATTTTTTTTAATAATATTGAAAACAGTTTGACGACAGACAAAACTTGGCCAACTTTTTGTAGGAACAAGTTGTGTTTTGTTGAAAATATTTAAAAATTTTGATTATCGTCACTCATTTCTCAGATTTGTTAATCTGATAGAAATATGTGGAAGAGAGTTCATTAAAAAAAAAGATAATTTTTGGTTTAAAAATTTTAATGAAAAACCTGCTTTAAGTATTTTTCGAACTCACTCCTTATATTTTGAGTTTTTTCTTTTCACTATTTTGTGTAGCAAAAAAAAATGTTGAAATTTTGTTAAAATAGAAGAATTTAGGGATTAAGGTTTTCTTTTGTTTTTAAAGTTTTCTTTTCATAAAACTAAACTAAATATTGTTATTTTCTTGGTAAGTTTCAGAAAAGTTGAGTTTTATTGTTTTTCATTTTGTTTCTGTGGAAAAAATGCGAATATTTTCATTAACTTACCACTATGAGATTCCACATTTTTGCGGCTTCAGCTACAGTTGTACAGACGGTACTGCAACCGGCCAATAGCATTAGTTTTTGTGGTTTATTATAGAGAAGATTGTACATAACACTGGCACCCAAACCCGGTTCACACTGAAAATAGAAGAGCACCAAAAGAGACGCAATAAGGACAAAGTTTTTTTTTTTGAAAAAAATATATTTGAAAACTAAAATTAAAATATTAAAAGAAGACTTAAATATAAAATAATTCTAAAAGACTGAAAATTACATAAATGTTGATTAAAAATGTTGACCTTTACATTAAACTAAAATTCATGTGAAAAATCCGTTAAATTTCATTGAAAGTTTAATTTCGAAAGTTGAAAAATCATTAACATTAACGACATAAAATCTAAAAAGCCCCAAAAAAGGGGGGAAAACAATTCTTAGGTCACAGTCGTAGAAAAACAGTGTCAAGGTGAGAGACAAGGGCGCACGCGAACTAAAACTGTAAAAATTTCATCACGAAAAAAAAAAAAACACTGAAATTCCTGCTACTAAAACACCACCAATTTAAATACCTTCTTTTAGTGTTAAACACATGCGATACATTCCAAAAACATAAACATGAACATTAACATGAACATAAACTAAACATGACAAACTTAACGACTGAAAACCACTCACGAAACTATTTTTTCCCTCACATTTTCCCTTCAAATCAAAATTTTTTCTTTTTCTAAAAAAAAGAAAAAAAATCATAATTTTTTTTACTTTATACAGTCTCGAACAAAACTATTGGCACAGAAAGTGTATTTTTCTTTATTCTCAATTTTTAGCCGTTTAAGAACTTTTCTCACAAATAAAAAATGCGCTTCACCGATGTAGTAAATAAAGCAAGTTGGTTCAATTTTTCCAGTACTTAGTGGGCAAGACTTTTTGCTTTATAACTTCATCAAACGCTTTAGCATTGACAGGATTAACTTTATTGTAACTTTCTCCCCGATTTTATTCATTCTTCCTTCAATGCTTTTGAAGATCCATAAATTTTATTGAATTAAGGTCTTAAAAAAAATATTGAAATAAACTGTATTACCCACACATACGCATATGACATATAGCCACACACCATTATACCAACTTTGCGTATTTAACAAAAGGAGAAAGGCGGTACTTCGGCCATCATTACGAAAAAATTTTAAATTTGATTTCATCGCAGAAAACCACCTGATTTCAAAATGTTTTCTTCTCAACTCTTGGGCCTACTTTAAACCAGCATTTGGCAGAGAGTAATTTCCATATTTTGTGCTTGTGTATGTGAGAGAGAACTGTTCATAACATCATAGCAAAACAACAAGTTTATTTAATGAAATAATACTATTTTATCAAAAATAACATTTATTCTTGATTGAACTAAAATTAATATTTAGAAGATCCATATTTTGCTGAACTTTTCTTTGAGTGTATTTAAAAAATTATCCGACCGCACGATCGTTTTCAGTGAAGACTCAAGCCAGACTAAATAAATTTTCAAAAAATTGAGAGCATCTACATGTGAAATATTAAAGGAAAAAAGCGCATCTTCATCTCTTTGTCGGCTACGGCTTTAAATACTTAATTTGATTTATGAAAGAGATAAGTAGTTTACTAAACGAGCATTAAAATCAGCTTCATGCAGCTAATACTTTTGCGAATATTTAAAACTTTAGATCGTCCAATTCTTTTCGAACTTTGAAAACTTGTCAATCCTTTTAAATGATTCACTACGCTTCTAATGGTGACACGACTTCGTTCCGCTCTTTGATCTATCTGGGCATATGACATGGGTTATACAGGTTCAGTCTTATTTTTTGCTCAGTTTCGATAGTTTTTTTGTTTAGGACTCATTATTATCACCAAATTGTCACTCTAACCGATTAGAACTGTCTTTTATGGTTGCTAGATTTCCGAAAATTCAAAAGTAATGACTGATTGTACCATTTTATGACGAAAGTCAGTTTATAGTTAACAGATAACAGATCAAATTCTAATTCAGATTCTATCTCAAGTTCCAGATCAGTCACTAGTTCAGTTTCTTCTTTGTTTAGCTCATTTTTCAGTCACTAGTACAGATATAAATAAGTGTCAAATCGCTAATGGGTAATATTAACTATTAACGATTTTTTTTATTCTAAAATTTTGTTAAAATACCAAAAAAGTCAAAAAAAAAAAAACATATAGAATGCTTGCTGTGCCAATACTTTTGTTCGAGACTGTACATAAATTTCTCTCATTTTTTGTTTTTTATTAAAATTTTATTTCACTTCTTTCTGTGCCTTAAGTGAATCGTAAAAAATGTTTATAAGAAAATATTCAACAAATAGAATTATTAAAGTTGTTTAGTTAAGTTGTGTCTTTTTAAAAAAGGATTTTAGGCTTTATTTGTGAATATTTTTCATTTATATCATTTTAGGCTTTATAACCTTAAAAAATGGAATGCAGAAAAAAGTAAATATATTTAATAAAACAATAAAGCAGAAAATGTGAGGAAAAAGTTGCCTAAAAGCATGCTAAGTTAGCAAGATATTCTCTTTTAGAGATTTTTTGAAACATTTATGTTAACGACCTTAATGATGGTGTATAATGCAAATGATGAAACTAAATGCCTAAATGTATACTTTTGTAAAGGTGATTGTATAAATTTATTTGAAAACGAGGGTTGTGAGTGATATTTAGGGATTCTTAACAGTTTTAATTGAATTCTTAATAATACTCGTTCAGTTTTCTGTTCAGTTCAAAGTTAAAATTTTATAGCAAATTATAGTTCAGTTTTAATTTCAGGTTAAAGTACAAAGTCTTTTTTATATTCAAGTACAGTTTCTTCTAGAGATTCCAGTGCATATATCGTATTCTTGTTCATTTTTTAGTTCAGATTCGATTTCAGGTTATAGCTCAGTTTCTGGTTGAGTTCCTAAATCAAGTTCTCAGTTCACTTCATAGCTTAGATTATAATTTAGTAATTTGTTCAATTTCAAGTTCAACCTTAGTTGAAATTATAGTTCAGATTCTAATCCAGAATCTATATCAGATTCAATATCATGTTCTAGTACAAAATAGTAGCTTGGTTTCTAGATCCAGTTTACTTCATAGTACAAGCTTCATGTCATAGCTATAGTTCAAAATCTAGCTCAACTTTTGGAGTAGTCCAACTCTATGAAGTTCAGTTTATAGTTCAGATACCATTCTAAAATTTAGTTTTGATTCCATCTCAAATTCCAGATCAGTTTAGTTTCCTCTTTGTTTAGTTTATGGTTCAGTCACTTGTTCAACGCCAAGTTCTAGTACAGATAGAAACAGAACTAGTACAGTATTTAAATCAATTTCCCATTCAGTTTTTAGTTCAATTTCCTAGTTTTCGGACCCTGGTTATGTTTCTAATACCGCCATACCTTTGCCTCAGTCTGGCTCTGCTTCAGCCTCTAAAAAGTTCTCAATTACTTCTATTCTATTTCAGCTTCAATTCGTTCTAGTTCAACTCATTTCAGTTCTAGTTCTATTGTGGCTGTGCTCTCGTTCTATTCTAGTCCAATTCTAGATCAGTTCTAGATCAGTTACAGCTCTATTCTAGTCTAGTTCTGTGCAAGTTCTGTTCTTATTCTATTTCATTTCTCTTCTAGTTATGTTTTAGTTCTGTTCTTGATCTATTCTGGCTTAAATCTTCATTATGTCTTCTTAAATTTCTCTAGCATCCCTCGTTAATTTTATAAAAACAAACAGACTCAGCCACACAAAATACTAAATCTCCTAAAACTATGCTAATAAAATAATATTAAAACCCATAATTTGCCAAAAGGGCCTTCAATCACATTTTTTCGTTCATCTCTCCTAAAAATGTGTTATTTCTTCTTAATGTTGCTGTCGCCTACTCCCTGGCAACCACCCACAGAACCATCCAACCATCTATTCCGGCCTACTGTCCCTAATCTGTTAACTGGTTTATAACAGTTTTACGCACATATGTTGCTCTTGTTTGTTGTTGTAACAATGGCTGTTTACTGTTGCATGTTTATTTAAGTTTCTTGTAGCAATTTTAGGTTAGAGGTGGATTTATTTTTATAGACATAACTAACAGACCCCGCCAGGGAATATTATTTTAATATTTTTCTCTTTATTTGTTTCTTCTTTTGTTCTTGTACGAGAAATGTTGTAAATGTCTCATGTGGTGTTTAGTAGTTGTGCGTGTGTTCCTGTGTGGTCTTCTGTTTGAGAATGTGTGTTGTTTTAAGTTTAGTTTCTATTTCCTGTTAAATGTGCTAAGAATTATTTAACTTGTTGTAACTGCTGTTTCTTGATTTGTTGTTATTGTTGCTTCTTTGCATGTTGCATGTTGTGGTAATTTTTGATTTTTTGGTTCTTTTTGCTTCTTTTTTGGTCTTCAAATTAAGAACTTAATATCGGGTTTGTTAGGAGAGTCATGTTGGTATGAAAACACATTATTGTCTAATTTGTTTTTTTTATGGCCAAATGAACAGCACGAGTTTTGAATTGTTTGGGGGAAAAGATAAATATTAGCAAAATGTTGTAATCACCCAACTTTGAGGGGATGTTCTAATGTTATTAAAAATGTAATAATAAATAGCAAAGATCTGGATTAGTGATTTTAGTACAGTTCTTAAGTAGTTCAAAATCTATTTCAAATTCCATATCAGACTGTGATTTAAATTCTTATTTATTTTATAGTTGAGAAATCAGTTTATAATCTAAACTGATTTCAAATTTTATTTCAGATTCCTGTACAAATCTTATTTCAGTCAAAGTTCCGAACCTTCTTCATGTTCTGATTCTTATTTAGATTATATTTTCAATTTTGATCTGGTTTAATTTTAGCTTTAAGTTAAAATTCGAGACAGATCTCTTGTACAGATTTTAACTAAGATTGTAGTACAGATTGAAATTAATATTATACGACAAATTATTATCTACAATTATGGTCTAGACTCCATCTAAGATTCTAGTTTAAATTCTAGCATAAATCTTGAATATTTTTCCAGACAAAACCTACGACTTCGGTGCTTATACGTGTATAGTTCAGTTCTAGTTCAATTCTATTCTGGTTCAGTTCTAAATTAGTTCTAGTCAAGTTATAGTCCAGTTTTAGTTCAGTTCTAATTAAGTTCAAGTTGATTCTTAGTTCAGTTCTAGTTCATTTCTATTTCAGTTCTAGTTTAGTTCTAGTTCACTTCAAGTTCATTTTAAGTTCAGTACTATTTCACTTCAACTTTGGTTTTGGTTTAATGCAAGTTCAATTTTGGTTAAGTTCTAGTTCAGTTCTACTTCAGTTTTAGTTCAGTTAAAGTTCAGTTTTAGTTAAGTTATAGTTAAGTTCTAGTTCAGTTCTACTTCAGTTTTAGTTCAGTTTTGGTTAAGTTCAAATTCAGTTCTAGTTAAGTTCTAGTTCAGTTAAAGTTCAGTTTTAGTTAAGTTATAGTTAAGTTCTAGTTCAGTTCTACTTCAGTTTTAGTTCAGTTTTGGTTCAGTTCAAGTTCAGTTCTAGTTAAGTTCTAGTTAAGTTCTAGTTCAGTTAAAGTTCAGTTTTAGTTAAGTTATAGTTAAGTTCTAGTTCAGTTCTACTTCAGTTTTAGTTCAGTTTTGGTTCAGTTCAAATTCAGTTCTAGGTAAGTTCTAGTTCAGTTCTAGTTCAGTTTTAGTTCAGTTTTGGTTCAGTTCAAGTTCAGTTCTACTTCAGTTCTAGTTCAGTTCAAATTCAGTTCTAGTTAAGTTCCAGTTCAGTTCTAGTTCAGTTTTATTTAAGTTATAGTTAAGTTCTAGTTCAGTTCAAATTCATTTTTAGTTCAGTTCTTATTCAGTTCTAGTTCAATTCTGGTTCAGTTCCAGTTCAGTTCCAGTTCAGTTCTAGTTCAGTTCCAGTCCTAATTTATTTCAAATTCAGTTTTAGCTTTTTTAGTTTTCACTTTTTTATAATTTTTCTAAATTTTTTGCTTTTTATTTCTCATATTTGTTTCTATATAAAACATTGAAAAGCTTTTAAGAAGAACATGTTTGAACAAAATGTGACGTTTTATAAATAAAAAGTTTGAATGACAATTTTTAATGAATAGAATGACAAATAAATAACATTTTAAAATAATTTACATAAATAAATATTTATGAAGACAAATAAAAATCAAAAGAAAAATTTATTTTATTTAAGCAAATAAATATTCTTTGAACTAAATGATGAGGGACCATGAAACACATTTTAAGGGGTTTTATGATATAAATAAATATTTATTTAAATGTAATTTAAAATTTATTTATTTATAATTAATTTAAATTTGTTGTAAATAATAAAAATAACATTAATAGATAATAAAACTAAATAACAGATTATGTGAATAGAGAAATATTGTACTTATTTTTAGTTCACCATGACGTATGATTGATATTTTTTTACGTAAAATGTATTAATAATTTATAAGAAGTTGGTTGTGTGACCAAAGTTTTATTAGAGAACATTAATAATTAATTGATTTTGAATGTCGTAAACTATAAAATTTTATTATAATTAATATTAATCATACGCCTTAGTTGTTGAAAGAACTTCAAAATTTTTATTTTTTTTTTTACATTCCACCACCACAAGTGGTGATGAGGCTAATGTTAACTTTGTCATTCCGTGTATAACGCTGAGAAGGAATTATCTCAGACCCCATAATGTTTATACATTTTTGCATCAAATCAAAATCTGAGTCTATTTAGCTGTATCCCTCTATCTGTTGTTGGCACGCTCACATCCACAAAAATTGGCACAGTTCAATGAAATTTGGGCTGAGTATTTGTCATAGTCCTGAGAAGCTTAAAGTGTAAAACCAGCAAAGTCAGTTTAGTATATTTAAAAATATAGACCGATATCTAATGCAACTTTTTAAATTCCAGCCAAGAACTTTCATTCAATTATAAATCAACAAAATAGAATCAAATTTTGCCATTCAAAAAATTATCAAAATCGGTTCAGTAGAAAAAAGTTATAGCTAAAATTATAACAAATTTTATGACTCATAAAGTGTTCCTGTGTTATATTAAAGAAAATCTTTTATATATTGTATCCGTTTGCAAGTGTAAGTATGAGTGTATATGTACCTTACATAACGTATTTACTTACACGCATTTGTGGTGGAGGGTATTGAAGATTCGGCATAGCCGAATATAGCATTCTTATTTATTTTTTTCTTTTTTTAATTTTTCTAATTGTCGTTTAATTTATTTTTTACTTTTTTTTATTTTCTAATTTCATTTATTTTCATTAAATCTGCAATTTTCATTAACACACCCTTCACTTGTAAGTCTCTCTCTTTTTTTTTGTTGTAAATAGCAGCCATTTCATTTACATTGTAATTACAATGATTATTTCCTAAATTATATTTCGTTTAATACACGGAAATGTAATATTTAATAAAAACACAACTGAAATTACATTATTTGACATGTTAAAAAGTTATTTAAAACAACAAAACTCAGAGAGTGAGAAGAGAGAGAGAGAGAGAAGAGAGAGAGAGAAAAAAGAAACAATTTAGAAAAGTATTTTGATGTTAAATTAATTTGAATTTAAAAAGCAAAAATACTTTAGATTCTTTATAAAGTAATTAGAGTAACCATATGCTGGCAATTCAATTTTAAAATATATAGATTACTTTGTTGATTACTTAGGGCGTTTTTAGTAATCAATAATAAAAAAAGAAAGTATTTAAATTATGAAAACTTCGAACACGTGCCACTTTTTCAATGTTATGTCACAAACAAAGTCACGTTTCAACACGGTTTCTTTCTTAATTTTTCAACACACTTTGCATACACATACAGTGCTAGCTTTATTTGCAAGTGTCTGTATGTGTGTATACATGTGCGGTTTTCATTTAATTGAATGTGGACACGCATATTTTAGTAAAAAAAACATAAATGGAAAAGCGAAAATAAATGGGAAATTTGTATTCGATATAGGCGAAAAGTTAATACCCTCCATCAATACTTGTTCCCCACACACACACAATACTGAAATGAATAAAAAAAAATTCCTAAATGACCAGGATATCTATATAAAGTTGTGTCATGAAGTCTGATTAAAATTTCTACTTAAATTCACATTCTAATTCTGATCTTTATAGGCTTCTTGTTCAGCCTTTAACACAAATACTTTCAGCTTTCAGTTCAGTTCCAAGATAAGATTTTAAAATTCTAGTCAGGTTATATTCTTATTTGTAATTCAAGTTCGAATTACTTATTAAGTTGCAGGTTCAATTCTTAGGTAATCTCCTTTCTCTTTTAGTTTCACTTTTAATTTATTTCATAGTTTAGCTTCTACTTCACTTTCATTTTCAATTTCTATTTTAGTACTTTGTTCAGTTCAGCTTTTTATTAAGCTTTAGTTTTAATTCTACTTTTCCCAGTTCAGTACAGTTTCGGACTAAATTTCTAGTTTAGATATTAATCCAGTTCCTGGTTTAGTTTCAAGTTGATTTTTTAGTAAAGCTCTACTCAATTTGTAGCTTAGTTTTTAGCTTTCAGTGTCTAGATCTAGTTTAAGTTCAGTTCACAGCATATTTTCTAAACTAATTATTCAGCTTTATATTAAGTTTATAGTTCAAGTTAAATTCAATTTAAATTTAGTTTCAATTTCTACTTCAGCTCCTGGTTTAGTTTAATTCTTTAAAGTAAAGTTCAGATTAAGTTTTAAGTTAAGTTTTTAATTTAACTTCTAGTTCAGTCCAAAATTCGACTTCTTAATCGCTTTCAGTCCAGTTCAGGTTCTTTTAAGTATCTGTTCAGTTTTTAGTTCAGTGAATTTAGTTCAGTTTGATTTCATTTCTAGTTCAGTTCTAATTCAGATCTAGTTTATTCTAGTTGAGTTCCAGTTCAGTTATAGTTCATATTTAGTTTAGTTCTTAGTTCAATTCCTAGTAATTGTTAGTCTAGTTTCTATGAACTTTCTAGTTTAGTTTTGTTTATTTTATACTTCAGTTTCTGTCCTTCGGATTTTTATAGACTATTTATTGACTATTGACGGATTCAGTTATAAAGTTTTAAGTTGTAGCAGTTTAGTTTCTAATATAGTTTCTTAATAAGTCTTAAGTTCAATTTCTAGTTAATCTGCAGTATCGTTTATGATTAATATCTATCTTCAATTTCTAA
>PYHX02000150.1:0-22058 GCA_004302925.2 Cochliomyia hominivorax | reverse complement strand
CAAAAACTTCAGTTCCGAAGGTTTCTGACAACAATCGAAAATATCACAACAAGTAGATTTTGGTCAAAAAAGAAATCTAGAATGGTATCTGGTCATCTCATGCAAATACTACTCATAACAATATTGATGCAGACTTTCTTTAACATTTTAAATTATTAGTTGATCTCAATAATTCTACGCTTATTGACTCAACATTAAATTTTATTACTCAAATTTCCGTTGTCAATTATGGCATTAATCCAATACCAGAAATAATCGAAGCAATTAAAAACTTTCCAGTTCCAAAACTAACTTGTTAACTTAAAAAATTTGTAGCTATGATTAATTGTTATCGAAATTCAACATCAACAACCACTCATTAGGGAAATGAGTTATTAACTGGACAAAAAAAGTTAAGTGAAGAACAGACAAAATATAGCACTTATGAACGTTGCTCTCAATTTATACTGCAATTAAACATTTCATCTTCTAGAAGGTCGTGATTTCACTATTGCAACTTATCATAAACCATTTATCAAACATCTTGGTACCAATCAACTTTTCTAAAAGACTTCGTGCTAATGATGCAGCCGGAATTGAATAAAACAAATTATGTATTTGTACGAAATGATAAAGTAAGGAAATCTTTAGTTCCACCGTATAAGCGTCCTCTTTCTGTTCTTAACAGATCTTCGAAATATTTTACTCTAAGAATAAACACAAAGACATAAATGTTACAATTGATAGATTGAAACCAGCGTTTATTTCTAATGGAAAAATTTTATAAAATTTTAAAAATTTGTTTATTTCTATTTTTCAATTTAATGCTAATAGAAATCAGTTTTATTTCAATATTATTTTCCATAATACACAAATTTAGAAATTATTTTTTAATAAAAAATAATATGTTTCTACCTATATAATATATTCAATATAATAAATAAAATTTTAAAAATTTTTATTATTTTAACATTTGATAACATTGCAAATCTGTCGCCTTTTTTTAATATGAGCGTCAAACGGGAGTCAACATCATCAATATGTTTATCTATTTTATTATAAAAATTTAAGTGAAAGAGAAGATTAATACATTGCTATTAAACATATTTAATAAACATTTTTATAGTTCACCAATATTCAATTGATAGCCAAACACAACTAAAGTTAATTGTTCACATCAAAAGTACACTCAAAAAAATTTTACATTTATTGTTTGTAGCTTATTCAAAAAGTTTTCAGTAAAGTTGAGCATAAATTAAATTTCAGTTGTTTTCCGAATAAAATTATTTTTTTAACATTTTAGTAATGTTATTCAAAAAAACTAACTACCATAGAAAACTGTTTTTCAATAGTATAAATATTAAAAAAAAATAATAATAAAATATTTATTACATAAAATATTTTATATACTTTTAAGAAAATTTAAAATACAGGAAGCGGTAAAAGATAATTGAAAATTACATCAAATACATATTATAAAATTTATTATATTTCAGCTACACGGCATTAAAGATGTCCCAAAAGTTTAATTTTTAGCAAAGAAGAGATTCTTCATACATTAAAAATATGTAAAACATTTAGTTACTATTTTTACAGGACTCGAAACTTCAATTCGTTGCGCAGAAATTAAGAAAAATGAATAGGGGCAGGTCAAGTCATCCGTATGCCAAGAAATATGTGCACTTCAAAGTATAAAATTTATGTTTTCGCTTATTTGTTTAAAATGTATGAATATGTATCTATATAACTTATAAATGCAATATTTTAGATTTTTTTGCAATATTGGAAACAATAAACAAATATTAAAACTCAATTCATCTTCATTTTAATTTTTGGAGGGTAAATAATTTTAAAATTTTCTAAGTAGAATTTTTAATCTTGATATAAATGAAAAAAACATTTATTGTTAATGAAAATGTCAGTTAAATTTTAATGTGATTTTCTGCTGATTTTTTATCATTTTATTAAGGTTTACGTTAAACTATAATATAAAAATGTAAAAAGGCTCTCAAAAATAAAAAAAACAAAATTTTACTTCAAACTCAAAAAATTGAGATACAAAGACAAATCTTTTAGCGAACTCACAAAAAACTGTAAGAAGTCTTCACATGTCAGTAATGAAAATTTTGGATAACTTAAAAAAAGTAGATAATTTTAACCCGAAACTGATACCATTACCATAGTGAATTCAATCCACATTTCAGAAAAAAATTGGTAACCTCTTCCACTAATCCCATCCGTCCCATATTTCTGCCTGTGAAGCAACATAATTGTAACTAAATTTTAAGACTCTCGCTTTAATAGTTCATTAGATATTTGATTATCATTATTTGGTTGTGTATGGTGGCTAACTCTCCTCCTGATCCTATCCGCCACATATTTTTGTATCATAATTGCTACAACATTTTAAGACATTTTGCTTTGTAAGGGGTACCTCTCTTCCTGATCCTATCTATCCTATATTTCTTCTGATGGTGTATCACAGTAGTAAAACTCATGCAAAATTTTATGATTCGCTGTAATAGCTCTTTAGATATTCATTTATTTATATATTGATTCTACCGAATTTTTTAAAGACTATGTTATTTTCTGATACATTATGATCATTCTGTGGAAATATCATTTAAATTAGCCCAACCGTTTTGGAGTCAATACGTTGCATACATACTAGAATGGTCGGTTCTTCAGAATTTTTTAAAGTATATAGTCTAGTAACAAAAAAGTTATAGACCGATATCTGAGAGACTCAATTTAAGACAAAACACTTTGTCGATTTGACAAATATTATTTATCAGATTAAAGTTAAATTTAACTAATGAAAGGCTAAATACATCCCATTACTATTGCAGGAATCATCAAAATCGAATAAGTTTACAAAGTTTATGAAATAATGCCTTAAATAAGAAAAGTTTGTTGTTGTTAATGTGTAAATTGTGTCGGGTGTATTTGTCTATCTTAATGTTGTTGAAATTTCAAACATATATTTATGAGAAGGGACTCCCTTGAATAACTCTTTTAAAAGCTGCATGAATAAAGAGGAAAAGGAAACTAATCTTCATCTCTTACGGATTTGACGACTGTTGATGTGAGAGATATTTGCGGCTTTCTTCGGAAATACAACTGATGTGTTACGAGGTGTGAACTTCCTGTCTAACTAAAGAGCAACTACCATACCTTCTTACTCTTCTCCTTTTACATGACTTGCTTAAACTTAAGTTCTGGAACTCACTCACAACTTCTAACCTTATTTCTACACTTTCCTTTCCTTTTCAATTCTTCTTTTTTAAGGTAACGGGTTTGTCAAAACCCGAGCCGATCACCAGTTTTTCCAAAATCAAAATCATGTATAAAAATGATAAAATCATAACTTAAATAACAATGAGAAGGCCAATTCTTCTATTTTATTTATTTTTATTTTCAGGCTTTTACCTACAATATTAAGAGTTACTCGACAAATTTAAAAAAGCTGTTTTGAATTTTAATAAATAATCTGATGTAAAACATGTTTATTTAGAACAATTCCTATTAAATTAAATATTGTTTTTCAAAGCTGTTTCGTTCGAACATTTTGTTATTTATTCTATTAACTTAATATTCCCCTTTTAATTCCAAAGGGCAAATAATCGTTTTAAGCAGGAACATTGAAAGATTTTATATAATTGAAAATCTTGATTGATTGCGTCAAACGATAACAAAAAAATCCAAATATATCAAAAAGAATAAATATTATTAAATTGAACGCTGATAAGCAATATTATGTCATTTGCAATTATATAGGATTACTTATTTTGAATGTTCATTATAAACTGTACTAGGAAGTACATTACTTTAGATTGCTTTACTTTTAATTAAAAATAATTATACATTTTTTCTTAAATAAATTTGTAAAATTAATTTCAAAATCATCACGGCAATTTAACGAGCAGAAAAATATATAAAGTGATAAAACTATTGGCACATTAAGATGTAACGATTCAATGTTCATATGTATCTACCTCTATCAAACAGTATCTTTTCGTTTTGAATTCATTTCTAGACTCACAATATTAAAAAAAAAAACAAGTAAGAATGCTATATTCGACTATGCCGAATCTTAAATACCCTCCTCCACAAATTCGTGTGAAGTTAATACGTTAGGTTCGTAGATATACACACATACACTCACAAATGTTTATAGTATATAATACAGAATCACTTAATGAGTCATAAAATTAGTTATAATTTTGGCTATAACTTTTTTCTACTGAACAGACTTTTTTTACTAGACCAAATTTCATTGAGCATGTTCAATTTTTGTGGATGTGAGCAGACAAACAGATTGATGAAAATTGACTGAGATTTTGGTCTGAAATAATTCATTCTTAGCGTTATACACAGAATGACAAAGTTAATACACTCTCTTCACCCCTTGTATTGTGGAGGGTATAAAAATAAAAATGTTTTCCGCGAAGGGATTTTATATGGGAGCTACAGCAAAATTTAGACCAAGATTGTTCATATTTATAATATACTTAGAAACATTGTTGTGCTAAATTTCAATGGAATTGATCTTTATTTAAATGTTTTATAAACTCAAAACCGGGAAAGCCCTTTATAAGGGAGCTATAGGAAAATATGAACCGATATAGGGCAAATTAATATAATATCTTCAGAACAGTTGGCAAAATAATTGTGTCGAATTTCAATAGAATTGATCTTTATTTATTCGTTTTATATCCTGAAAACTGTTTTCGGTGAGGGGCTTGATATGGGAGCTACATCAAAATATGGACCCATTTTAATAAAATTTAAAATATATATTTAGAAATTAAGTATGCCAAATTTCAATAGAATTGGTTCAAATTTAAGAGTTCTATAAGCTATAAATCATATTTCGGGAAGGGGCCTTAAATGGGTGCTGGGTCATCCTGGGAGCTGATCCCAGAACAATATAACTTCTTTTGATTTATTATTGTATCAAAATAAGTATATGTAACAAATTTCAGTATATTATCTTAAAAATTGCGGCCCATATGACACACAGAGTTTAGGGTGTATCAAAACTTTGCATATTATAACCTTTAACTTATTTACTGTTAATCAGAATTTGGTGATCTTTTGCACAATGATAGAGCACGTACAATTGTATGCTAAAATTAATTTTTTGTTTAAGTCCAATTATATTTTTAGAAGAAATTGGAAGAGTTCTTTTTTGGAATTTTGAGGTTGTTTCAGTTACCGGTCCATAACTTCCTTACTTATAAACCATAGCTTGTATGCTAAAATTAATTGTTTGTTTAAGTCCAATTATATTTTTAGAAGAAATTGGAAGAGTTCTTTTTTGGAATTTTGAGGTTGTTTCAGTTACCGGTCCATAACTTCCTTACTTATAAACCGATATGGCTGGTTTTAAATAGCAAACTGCTGAGGACAATAACAAAGAAAGTGGTCAAATTTTATTGAATTCAGACAATTATTCTAGGAGTAAGAATGTTTCCAACAGACAGACAGACGGACATAGCTAAATCGACTCAGTTTTTGATTTGATGCAATAATATATATACATAATATATATACTACTTGTAGTGGTGGAGGGTATAAAAACATTCTATTTAAGTTAAATGAATTGACAGACAGTAGTTTTGTGTGTCTAATTTGTGCATTTTACATAAATGTACAAATCCAGATTTTGTATTGATTTTTTTCTATAAATCTGTTTTGAATTTGAATTTTGTTAATTAACAATAAGGATAGTACTTAAACAAAATGATTTATTATCAATATTTAAGTATTTTTAGCAACCAATGACATGAACTTTTTTGTTTATTTTTATTGCTTGCGCAAGCAAGACTTATAATATCTTTTAAAAATAAATAATAGTGTACCACCTTAAGTATAGAGAAGCTATAAAACATTTAAAAAAAATATTTTCAGAATTTTAAGAAATTAACTGAACTTTAGTTTCACACGTGTCTAATACCGACAATAATGCAAAATGTCGAAAATAACAATTTAGATCAGACATAAAATTCACATTCCATTTAGAATGCAAAACAAATTAGGCGGCATAAACACGTATAGCAACGAAATGTGTACAAAAAACGAACATAATTAAAAACTGTAAAAATAAAAAAACATCTTTGACGATCTTGGAAACTAATGCCACTAACACTCTTTTGTTGTCTAGTTATAGAAGAGGAGAGATAAAGGTAGAGCGGACCTCTACCTAAACAAGTAAGGTCGATAAGAAATTGGATGATAAGGATCTTCGAAGTTGCAAGGGCGCTAGCAGCGCCTGATACGACTTTCTTTATTTTCAAACACATGTTACATCGTTAGTAAACCTGCTAATAAGCGAGAGGATGTTGAAATAATGGAATTACAGCCAAATAAATAATACAGTTTTTGTATCTCCTGAAAATTCCCAAAAGTTAACATAGGAACTTCTACAAGCACAGTGACGACGTTAATCTTGAACATATCTGATCTTACCATGATTTTTACTTAAAACATTCTTAAATGCTTGTTTCATTTTGATTTACTATATTTTTCTAAACTTTACCGACAAAGTCAATACAAAACGTTACAAACATCTGCATAAACCTATTATGCCCCCATCACCTCTGGTAATGTAGGGTATAAAAATCATAGCTACGATTAGAACAAATTTTATTTATAAATCTACGTAAAATTATCTGATATATAAAATATAATATATTTCCTATTTATTTTCTATATAAAACATTATACTAAAATTTAAACAAAAAATACATCTTTCGTAAAATTAAAACTTTAAGCACAAAAGTATATGTTACCAATAAATATTTATTTTACTTAAAAATGTTTTTATTTTATAATTTTTATACCGAATTAAATTTCATATGTGAAACTTCCTTTTTGAATTATAAATCAGTTTGAATTATAAAGGAGAAAAAAATATAGTAAATCAAAATGAAACAAACATTTGAAAATGTTTTTGAATTAAAATCATGGTAAGATCAGATATGTTCAAGATTAATATGGATCATACTTCTTACACTAGGTTAGTAAAATGTGCCAAAAACACCATCATGTCGTCACTGTACTTTTAGAAGTTCCTATGCTCTTAATGTTTAAACCTCGGCAGAACCGATCATATTAAATTATGTTTTCTTTATTTTTTACAGTTTTTAATTATCTTCTTTTTCTATACACATTTCCTTGCTATACGTATTTATGCCGCCTAATTTGTTTTTGTATCCTAAATGGAATGTGAATGAAAGTGTTCCTTGTAAAATAAATGTCTTTAAAACCAATAGTTACTTTAAACAGCATATGAATCAAGTCTGTCTTCATTTTCAACATTAGATGTACAATCTTGATTGTGGAAGAACAAATATCATTGATTTCCTTAACGAATTATCCTTTATAATAATTTATAATCCTTTTCAAGCACTTGTCTTGAGGTCACTTTTGGTTTAAAATTAAATATTATATTAATATTATTTTTCAAGGAATAATTTACCACTCTTTTACATTCCATTTATAAAATAAAAACGTTTCAAAAAATTTACATTTCTATTGTCTTCATATTTTTATATAAAAGTCTTCAGAATGGGAAAATTCGTTTCTTGCTGTAATATGATTACTAATTTGGAAATATTAGTGGTGCAGAAAAAAGTTATAATTAAAGGATTTTTATTTGAAATTCACAAGCTCAGTGTTTTATGAAATCGTTTTTTTTCTTCAATTGGTTAGTTTTTTAATGAAAAATGTAGTTAGCACTGTTATTATTTTACACATAATTCTATTTATCTAATTGAATTCTTGTTCTATTTTTATTCATTTTAAACTAGTTTTATTTTCCAAAGAAGCATTTTTTTAATATGTAATGATAAACATACATATATATAGAACTTATAACAATAAAATTTTATATACATATGTATGTTGTCACAACTCATCATTATACCGAAGGGGAGAATAATTTTTTAATAAAATTGGTTGTATTTACATAAAATTTGACAAAATACATTTTTGTCAGTTATTGAGTTTCAAAAGAATAATTATCGAAATACATTTTTTTCAAATTAGATAAATTAAAAATTTTGATGAAAATACATGAATAATGACTTCGAAAAAACAATGTAACCAATAACACCACATGATAAGTGGAATATGTATATAAAAAGAGAGAAAATTAATTAATATCATTCTTAACTTCAATTTAAGTTAATATCAAGTTCAAAAATGTTGTGTGCCAAAATCTACCGTAAACTTCATAAATAATAAGTATAAGAAAACTTTAACAGTTTACCGATATACAGATTGTGAGAAAGTTTAGGAAAGATCTAAAACATACATCACAATGATTCGAAACATACATCTAAATTGGTGAAAAGGTTTTCGGAACAAGAAGGCGTTAATGTTATGCAGTGACCTGCAAAGTCACCTTATCTTAACCATACAGAAAATTTATAGGAAATAGTTAAAAGAAAGGTTAATCGGATATCGGCACATCGGGACTTAAATAAATTATACTAAGCTCTGCATAAGGCATGGTCAAAAACGCGAATTTTGTCCAATGACACTGTATAATTAAATATACAGAATGTAATTAAATGCTCCTACACTTTGTCGCATAGTTTTTACTGAAAATAACTTCGTCATATTGGTTAAATGTTAGCAAAAGTTATGAAAAACATTTAAAATGTAGAATTTTTCGGCGATTTTTTTGGAATTTGTTTTTTTATAATTGCAATGTAACATTTAAGGAATGTTGATCGCATATTTCGGTGAAAAAATGTCTGGAAAGCGAAGTACAAAAGAATTGGAAAGGAAATTGATGATTTATTTACATCCATATTGAGAATTGTATACATTGTCATATCCCATCCCGAGAATTAGGAAAAACTCAAAACCATCATCAGCGAATGAATTATAGGATTTCAATGAAACTATTTTAAATATGTTACAAAATCTCGAATATATTTCACTTCTGGCTAAGAAAATAACTCAACTTTTATAACATATTTCGACTTTCTGGAAAAGAAATTCAGATAGAAACAGTGCTTGGTGGTAAATAATTCTTATTAAATAAGCGCAGGATTGTTTTTCTAAACATTTGAGTTTGAGTTGCGTTGGAATCAAGTGATATACCCTAACCATTAGTGGCATATAAGGTATTAATTTACAAGGAATATTTTCTTATTCCTTAAAATTTGCATTTCATAACGATATCTGAGACAACCTCAAAATTGTGAAAAATATTTTTTCACAATTGGTAATTGGATTGAAATAAAAATTGGTAATTGGATTTAAATAAAAATTCAATTACAACATACACTCAAAAAATTATGTAGGCAAAATCAAAAGCAAAACACAATTAAAACAAGTTAATTTTCTTGTTTACTGCTTATATTTTCAATTAAAACAAATGAATTTGTTTCTTATTTTTGAACGTTAATTTTTCAACTGAATTTTTCAATAATATTAAATACTTTTTTCAGTTTTCTTGAATTCAGAAATTTTACTAAAAAATTTTTAAAACTATTGATTTTTCATTTATTTAATATATTTAAAAATTACCTACATAACAGTAAAATTAACTCTTTTTTTTTCTTTTTTTAATGTAAAAATATTTAAATTCATTTTATATATATTTATTGCAAATTATGTCTTGCATAATTTGAGTGTAGATTTATATATACTTCATCATCGTACCAAAAATGATCAAAATCGGATGAATAGAAAAAATATGGATTGAAATGAACTATTGTGTATATGCTGTTATTTTTACCAATTTTTCTAGAGCCCTTCCGGGAAAATGGGAAAATTGTCTTCAATAACTTATTATATATATATTTACAACAGGAAGGAACCGAAGATGGAGGGATCGTCCAGTGAATTTTAATCGAGATGAGGAAGTATTCTATAAGACGTATGTTCAACAATTACAAAACATATAAATTAATTAATTAAATAATTACAAATTTTATAATTATGAATTTGATTAATTTAAGTTTCAAAAATCTCCTCCAGAACCGCTTGCACCACATTTCAATACAATTAAGGTGCAACTCTTGTTTGGGCTGGTGTCACCTTAGAACTTGTTCTGGACTGACTCATCGTAGGGAATGGTCGAAGAACTTTGTTGCACCATGCTGCCAACATCAACATAGTGATTCTGCGTCATCATTGTCATCTTACGCAACTCCACCATCCTCCCCAACACAAATGAGGTGATAATGATATTACAGTTTAACTGTAATGGTCACCAGGGTAAAGTAACTGCGATAACCCGATTCATGAGACAACACAACATCGTAGTTGCTGCGGTCTAGGAAACGAAATATTGATCTCTGGATGTCAAATATATACTACACTAAATTATGTATTATGAAGCCGACGCCTCCACCGTTACTCCTGGTACGGTCTTTTCATGGATGGCATCATCCGAATAGTCCTCGGGGATTTTAAAGCGCACTATCAGCTTTGCCACTCGAGGCTCAGAAAATTTACAGAGAATTTACCGACCGCCGCTTTGGTGATCTACCTGTTCCCTCAAATGTAAGAATAGCCGAGAGAAAGTTCCGCGAAACCATCAACGCAGTAGTCGCACTTAAATACTGGTGTAAATAAACTGTGGTCGACTGTCCGCTCTCTCTAATCCCAAGAAGAAGGATGATAAGGTTGCGATTAAGGAGATAAGAATTGCTCGCGAGCTTTTTGTCGACAATTCGTTGAGCATCCGGAGAGAGATAAGACGAAACGAAGAGTTGTTCGTAAACTTCACAACTTTCCAGTCAAGGACACACCACCATTACACCTCTTGAAATTGCAGAAACCATCAACTCGGCTAAACCATCTAAAGCGATTGACCCCGACGAAATATCAATGCTAATATCAAAGATCGTTTGCGGTGAGTTGATTACTTGACAATGGGTTTCAACTTGTCAGTGCAGAGCCTGTTAATACCCGATGCCTGGAAAATGGGTAGAGTCATTACCATTTTAAAACCTGGGAAAGATGCGAATGAGGGATTATCTCACAGGCCGATTTTCCTCTTGTCTCCTCCCGCAAAGACTCTTGAAGCTCTTCTCCTCCCCCAGCTGAACTGCCATCATACAGCACCTCGCCACCAGCATGAATTCCGCAAAATGCACAGCACAACAACAGCATTAACAGCCGTAAACACTCAAATCGCACATGGTTTGAAACAACAGAAACCTTGTGAAGTACAAATTCCGACAGTTAACCACCCAAAAAATTTGGGAGTTACATTTGATAGCCTTTTCACTTTCACAGCACATGCTACCACAGTCACGCACAAAATGCGAAGTAGAAATAAGGTCTCAAGGAATTAGCCGGCAGTACTTGGGGTATGGATAAGAAACAATATTGGCTACATATAAAACGATTTGCCGGCCAGTGGTGAATTATGCTGGTCCATTGTAGACAGCATCGCTAAGTGATTCGCAGTGGAAAAATATCCAAAGCTTTATACAAATGTTCTGAATTCACCACCTACATGAGGAAACAAAGATCCTTTCAACAAAGCAACATAATCAAATGCTAAGTAAGCAGTTTCTTCTAGGATGCATCTGAGAAACCATTCCAACTTCAATATTACACAATAGAAGTTACTGCCGAGGCATGTAAGAAAGAATATTCGTATATATGAACATAGCATACATCGATATGTGCGAGATCCTTTGGATCAGAATTCAGAGGCTCAATGCCTTTTGGTCACGTATTGACCGTGTCGTCCCAAATCAATGTACTGCATGTGGTCAAGAACTATATGACACACGACATATATTCAACTCTCAGTCCAATCAAATATCACTCTGTCCTGAAGATCTATGGACACAACCAGTCGAGGTTGCCAGATTCCTAGGCTTGGAGTTGAAGAACATGAACCAAAATTGATAAATTTACTTTTTATTTCCGGCTGTTACAACAACAAAACAATGTAAGTTTTATATTTATATCAAATAGAAGATATTTCTTACCTTCTGAATCTAGTGACGCCATTTAAAAATGACATGACCTCAAAACATTTCCATATCTTTTTTGGTGTTTCAGGACTACTGCCGAAGTAGAAGTCACTATTTTCCTACATTTTGCTTCCGTAAAAATACATACATAAATAAAATTACATTTTACAATTTTAAATATTGAACACTTTCTTCCAAGCATACTCCTTCTTCTTAAAAGTTTTAGTTTTATTTTCTGCCTCTCCAAAAATACAAAATTACATAAATAAAATAACATAAATAAATATAAATTGGTGATATATATATATATATATATATATATATATATATATATATATATATATATATATATATATATATATATATATATATATATATATATATATATATATATATATATATATATATATATATATATATATACCTCGACTGGTTGTGTCCATAGATCTTCAGGACAGAGTGATATTTGATTGGACTGAGAGTTGAATATATGTCGTGTGTCATATAGTTCTTGACCACATGCAGTACATTGATTTGGGACGACACGGTCAATACGTGACCAAAAGGCATTGAGCCTCTGAATTCTGATCCAAAGGATCTCGCACATATCGATGTATGCTATGTTCATATATACGAATATTCTTTCTTACATGCCTCGGCAGTAACTTCTATTGTGTAATATTGAAGTTGGAATGGTTTCTCAGATGCATCCTAGAAGAAACTGCTTACTTAGCATTTGATTATGTTGCTTTGTTGAAAGGATCTTTGTTTCCTCATGTAGATGGTGAATTCAGAACATTTGTATAAAGCTTTGGATATTTTTCCACTGCGAATCACTTAGCGATGCTGTCTACAATGGACCAGCATAATTCACCACTGGCCGGCAAATCGTTTTATATGTAGCCAATATTGTTTCTTATCCATACCCCAAGTACTGCCGGCTAATTCCTTGAGACCTTATTTCTACTTCGCATTTTGTGCGTGACTGTGGTAGCATGTGCTGTGAAAGTGAAAAGGCTATCAAATGTAACTCCCAAATTTTTTGGGTGGTTAACTGTCGGAATTTGTACTTCACAAGGTTTCTGTTGTTTCAAACCATGTGCGATTTGAGTGTTTACGGCTGTTAATGCTGTTGTTGTGCTGTGCATTTTGCGGAATTCATGCTGGTGGCGAGGTGCTGTATGATGGCAGTTCAGCTGGGGGAGGAGAAGAGCTTCAAGAGTCTTTGCGGGAGGAGACAAGAGGAAAATCGGCCTGTGAGATAATCCCTCATTCGCATCTTTCCCAGGTTTTAAAATGGTAATGACTCTACCCATTTTCCAGGCATAGGGTATTAACAGGCTCTGCACTGACAAGTTGAAACCCATTGTCAAGTAATCAACTCACCGCAAACGATCTTTGATATTAGCATTGATATTTCGTCGGGGTCAATCGCTTTAGATGGTTTAGCCGAGTTGATGGTTTCTGCAATTTCAAGAGGTGTAATGGTGGTGTGTCCTTGACTGGAAAGTTGTGAAGTTTACGAACAACTCTTCGTTTCGTCTTATCTCTCTCCGGATGCTCAACGAATTGTCGACAAAAAGCTCGCGAGCAATTCTTATCTCCTTAATCGCAACCTTATCATCCTTCTTCTTGGGATTAGAGAGAGCGGACAGTCGACCACAGTTTATTTACACCAGTATTTAAGTGCGACTACTGCGTTGATGGTTTCGCGGAACTTTCTCTCGGCTATTCTATTCGAGTGGCAAAGCTGATAGTGCGCTTTAAAATCCCCGAGGACTATTCGGATGATGCCATCCATGAAAAGACCGTACCAGGAGTAACGGTGGAGGCGTCGGCTTCATAATACATAATTTAGTGTAGTATATATTTGACATCCAGAGATCAATATTTCGTTTCCTAGACCGCAGCAACTACGATGTTGTGTTGTCTCATGAATCGGGTTATCGCAGTTACTTTACCCTGGTGACCATTACAGTTAAACTGTAATATCATTATCACCTCATTTGTGTTGGGGAGGATGGTGGAGTTGCGTAAGATGACAATGATGACGCAGAATCACTATGTTGATGTTGGCAGCATGGTGCAACAAAGTTCTTCGACCATTCCCTACGATGAGTCAGTCCAGAACAAGTTCTAAGGTGACACCAGCCCAAACAAGAGTTGCACCTTAATTGTATTGAAATGTGGTGCAAGCGGTTCTGGAGGAGATTTTTGAAACTTAAATTAATCAAATTCATAATTATAAAATTTGTAATTATTTAATTAATTAATTTATATGTTTTGTAATTGTTGAACATACGTCTTATAGAATACTTCCTCATCTCGATTAAAATTCACTGGACGATCCCTCCATCTTCGGTTCCTTCCTGTTGTAAATATATATATAATAAGTTATTGAAGACAATTTTCCCATTTTCCCGGAAGGGCTCTAGAAAAATTGGTAAAAATAACAGCATATACACAATAGTTCATTTCAATCCATATTTTTTCTATTCATCCGATTTTGATCATTTTTGGTACGATGATGAAGTATATATAAATCTACACTCAAATTATGCAAGACATAATTTGCAATAAATATATATAAAATGAATTTAAATATTTTTACATTAAAAAAGAAAAAAAAAAGAGTTAATTTTACTGTTATGTAGGTAATTTTTAAATATATTAAATAAATGAAAAATCAATAGTTTTAAAAATTTTTTAGTAAAATTTCTGAATTCAAGAAAACTGAAAAAAGTATTTAATATTATTGAAAAATTCAGTTGAAAAATTAACGTTCAAAAATAAGAAACAAATTCATTTGTTTTAATTGAAAATATAAGCAGTAAACAAGAAAATTAACTTGTTTTAATTGTGTTTTGCTTTTGATTTTGCCTACATAATTTTTTGAGTGTATGTTGTAATTGAATTTTTATTTAAATCCAATTACCAATTTTTATTTCAATCCAATTACCAATTGTGAAAAAATATTTTTCACAATTTTGAGGTTGTCTCAGATATCGTTATGAAATGCAAATTTTAAGGAATAAGAAAATATTCCTTGTAAATTAATACCTTATATGCCACTAATGGTTAGGGTATATCACTTGATTCCAACGCAACTCAAACTCAAATGTTTAGAAAAACAATCCTGCGCTTATTTAATAAGAATTATTTACCACCAAGCACTGTTTCTATCTGAATTTCTTTTCCAGAAAGTCGAAATATGTTATAAAAGTTGAGTTATTTTCTTAGCCAGAAGTGAAATATATTCGAGATTTTGTAACATATTTAAAATAGTTTCATTGAAATCCTATAATTCATTCGCTGATGATGGTTTTGAGTTTTTCCTAATTCTCGGGATGGGATATGACAATGTATACAATTCTCAATATGGATGTAAATAAATCATCAATTTCCTTTCCAATTCTTTTGTACTTCGCTTTCCAGACATTTTTTCACCGAAATATGCGATCAACATTCCTTAAATGTTACATTGCAATTATAAAAAAACAAATTCCAAAAAATCGCCGAAAAATTCTACATTTTAAATGTTTTTCATAACTTTTGCTAACATTTAACCAATATGACGAAGTTATTTTCAGTAAAAACTATGCGACAAAGTGTAGGAGCATTTAATTACATTCTGTATATTTAATTATACAGTGTCATTGGACAAAATTCGCGTTTTTGACCATGCCTTATGCAGAGCTTAGTATAATTTATTTAAGTCCCATTTAAAAATGACATGACCTCAAAACATTTCCATATCTTTTTTGGTGTTTCAGGACTACTGCCGAAGTAGAAGTCACTATTTTCCTACATTTTGCTTCCGTAAAAATACATACATAAATAAAATTACATTTACAATTTTAAATATTGAACACTTTCTTCCAAGCATACTCCTTCTTCTTAAAAGTTTTAGTTTTATTTTCTGCCTCTCCAAAAATACAAAATTACATAAATAAAATAACATAAATAAATATAAATTGGTGATATATATATATATATATATATATATATATATATATATATATATATATATATATATATATATATATATATATATATATATATATATATATATATATATATATATATATATATATATATATATATATATATATATATATATAAAACAGTGACGAATTTAACACATGCCTGCATCCACCTGTTAAATTCTCTTCGTGTATGAGAAAGTCAAACTTATTTCATTCCTATGTTGCCAACTATCACCTTCTACTTCTTGCCTAGAAATGTTACGTGTGGACCCTAAAACAATTTCTAAAGCAATAAATGTTCAAACATAAAGTTGAGCAATGATGTTCGAACATAAACTGCGAAATGTGGTATTTTTTTAAATTTTACATCATTTAATAAAAAAATATTGGAATCTTGTAAATTTGAAGATAAATTCTAAAAATAACAACAAAAATATATTTAAAAACTTAAAATTTGTGAGTAAATATATTTAATAAGCTTTCTCCACTCCTTAACATATGTTTAGAAATGAGATTTTTCCTCGTTATTTTGTTGGCGTTTCTTATGTTTCTACATTTTTGTGTCCAAGTGTAGACGTGGAATAAAACAGCAACAAATTTCCAGATTTATGTTAAGAAGTGAAGAAGACTTATTTTAGACATTTACATACAAATTTTAGTTTTTAAATAATTTTGTTTCAATTCTTGTTCAAAATTTTACTAGCAATTTAAAATAAATTCACTACTTTTTTATATAACACAGCTGACAACTTATGTTTGAACATCACTGCTCAAGTTTATATTTGGACATTTAATACGCAATAAATTGAACAAAAGACTGCTTCGTAGTCCACACGTAACTTTTTAAGGAAAGAAGTAGAATTTGACAGTTGCGAGCATAGAAATGTTAGCGTGTAGACCCCAAGTAAGTAGAAGTAAATGAAAAATATTATGAATTGATAAAATAAATAGTATTTCGCATTAATAAAATATTATTAAATATTCTAAATGATAAAATAAAATAAGTAGAAAAAATCAGAGTTATTGAAACTAAGTGAATAAAAAATATTTCTTCTTCTGTTTTCTTATTGATATTTGTAAACAAACACTTTAGCAACTAAACAACGTTTAGCAAAAGAGAAAGCGAAGCAAAAATAATCAGCTGAGCTTTTACAGCCACCCTATAAGATCCACCGTGATACTGCTTCTACAAAATTTTAACGAGAGCTTTAACTCAGTGTTAAATCAGCGATTTCTAGTGCGTTTTTTATTAAATTGTTATAAAAGTTGACAACGCTGTTTGCAGGTGTTTTCCTACTATTTTATTTTCATTATTATTGCAAAAACAATTAATAAACGAACAATTTATTAGTGTTTAAAATCTGTGCTAAAAAATAAGTGTCTAATTATTAATGATAATAAAAGTTTGAGAAAATTAATTAATATATTAAAAAAATTATTGAAATAAAATATTTCTCTAGCATTATTGTAATATGTTTTTTAGATGCCTTGGTGTTACCTTAGTGTTTTCATTTTGTTTAGTTGGTAAGTTCGTTTGTTAATCAAGATACAGATTAAAATTTATTATAAAAGAGCTAAAAAATATTCTTAATACGTATGAGAAAATACAATGGAATGTAAATATGTACCTTAGTAACGTCCTGTAATGAGTGCGTGTAGATATGTTTTAATAAATGGTTTACTGAACTTTATATGTAACTCTGAAATGTAAAATTATAATTCATACCAGTACTTTAAAAGGATAAATTAGAAATATACGAATATAAAAAATAAACGATTAACATTTCTGTTTAATGTTGTTTTTCATTTTCTGTAGTTGAAATTTTTAATTTAATTTTTGCTGATAACCTTTTTTTCTAATAATCAATAATTTTAGGTCATTTTAAAAGTGATTATTTGTGAAAGTTATTATTTCTGTTCGTCTTTTAGTATTCCATTCATATAAGAATTTCGTAGATTTTGGAAATATTTCAAAGTTTTAGAACAGTTTAAACTATTTGGTTTTTGATATCATCATATTGTTTTTAGAAAAAAAAGTTGTACAATTTAGTCATTACATGACATACAGTTTGGAATAAATGTACAGCAATTAAAAACGTGACAATTTTAATTAATACTAAAATGTTAGAGTTTGAATGAAAATAGTTAAACGTTGAGCATAGAATGGTGTAAAACAGTTAATACACAAAAGTTCTTCCATCACACCCACTAAAGTTTGGATTCATCCGATAGCAAATATGTTTATTTTTGGAAATATAACACGATCCCAATATTAGTTAGGGTCATTCGTGTTATATACCGATATGTAATGCAACATTGAAAATCTAACAATGAATTTATATTTTTTTTCAATTTAAAGCAAACGGTTTTTTAAAGGTTATTATATGTAACTACACTTTTCCACTGTGCAAAAAATTATCAAAATCGGAAAAATTAAAAATTAAGTCAAAAAAATTTGTCACATGTATATTATTACCACAAATATGTATATAGTGTAGGGTATTTTAAATTCGGTACATCAGAATATATTATATTTGTTTGATTCCATTTTATAAAATATTGTAGAAGCAGTAATTAGTTACTTGTTCAATATTTATTTACAGCTACATCACCATTAATACCGTACGAGAGTCAGCATTACTTTATTCTAGAAAATAAAGTTTCTGTAAAACAATTAAAACATGTTTCAACACACGAATCTAGTTACACATTTAATTCACTACTTAAAATAAATTCTGTTTGGAACAATGGACACGAACAACTACTACAAGTTTACTTCACTGAAAATCAAGTTACTGCTCCAGACAAAATAGGTAATGATAAGTTACAAATCATTGAAAAGTTTCCTGACAGACCCTTTTACATCAGTTTTATTGATAATAAACCAAACAAAGTTATCGCTCATACTTCGCGAGATCAGTCTTTATTAAATATTGAGCGGGGCATTGCATCATTATTGTATATAAATTTTGAAAGCGGGCCCGCGAGCGAAATAGACATTTCGGGAATTTGTAAAAATTTTTATTCCATCAAAACATCAACAAAAGTAAATAAAATTAAAACTGACTGTTCCCACTGGGATTTAAAGGTGAATTATCGCAGTGAAAAAGCATTAGGTAAATTTAATTTTAAATATAAGTATTTTATATACTGTAGAGATTCATTTCTTGCAGGAGTTCTTCAAAAATCTTTAGAAAAGATTGAATATGATTTATCGGCTGATGGTCAATTGTTGAAAGCTTCTTCTCTGGAGACACATGAAATAAGTTTGGAAGCTCAACCAGAAGTTGGTAGTCAGGTAGAGTCCTTATTTGTTTTAAAACATAGTACTTTTGGATCTCAGCCTGTAGAACAGCTTCCTTATAAAACATCTGAAGATGCTATTAAGAGTTTGTTGGATTGGTATAGAGTATTTGATATTGAAGCTGATGTTGATGGGATCATTAGTGAAATTAAGAATACAACAGTAAGTTTTATATAAATTGTATTAAAGTATTAATTATTCAATTACTTTTATTTCAAATATTATAGTTAAAACAGCAAATTGCATTATTTGCTAATGATTTATCTGATGATTTGATAGGAAAGGAAGCATTGTCCAAAGCTTTTGTTAAACTTATACCTTTAGCTCGTATTACTAAGCAAGATGCATTCGTGGATATATTAAAGTCATATACAAATTTGCACTCTCAGTTGGTAGATCTTATGGGTGCAGTTCAAACTATTGATGCTCACAATGCTATTAACGAAGTTTTTGATTACAATGCTATATCAGATATAAACTTGTTAGAGAAGTATATACAGTCTCTATCACAGGGATCTCATCCTGAAAGGTCTATTATAGAGGATCTCTTTGAACGTCTAGTATCTACTGAGAAGTCAATAAAAAATGAAAAACTCAAAGATTCGGTTTTGCAATGTGTAGCTGCATTAACTCATCAATCCGGCTTTGATACAAATGACGAGCTTTTAAGAAAAATCAAAGATTTCGTTTTAAAGAATCTACGTGAGAATTGTGAAGACACATTGTGTATGACTTTATACATACGCGCATTACAAAATCTTCAAGATCCAACTACAATTTCATATTTGTTTAAATATGCTTTAGAAGGGGAATCGAAAATATCTGTAGCCGCTATGCAAGCATTAAAATCATTTCCCATTATACATTTCAGAGAGAACCACCGTCAAGCTTTTACCAAAATCTTTTACCAAATTCAAAAGAAATACGATTCATCTGCCCGTACCTTTGCATTGGACATTATTTTAGCAATGAACCCTACACCTGAACAGCTGGGACATTTGCTGGATTATTTGGCCTCAAATGATGTTCATTTCGAAGTTAAACATATGTCATACAAAAGTTAAAAATGTTATCAGAGAAGCATCCTCGTTTTAAAACACTACTGGAGTTGAGTTTGTCTGAACGACCATTTGTTAATAATTATAATATTATAGGACAGAAGGGTAAGTTATTAAATCATAAGAATATAACATTGATTTGATCTTATATTTCTTATTTACATAATCTGCAGTAACATTAATTCATTTTTGTACATAATTTATGATAAAGCAAAGAATTTTTTAATTCATTTTTTGATTTATGAAATTAAAGTTTGATTTTCAAAAGTTTGAACCGTAGATTTAGAAAATTATCAAATAATTTCTTAAAAATTTATTATAACTATAATTTTAAAGACTAAAGTTATGCTATGGATTCGTGAATGCCAAGCAAAACTCATAATCAATTCACAATTTTTCGATAAAATTCTTTGAATTCGATTATTATTTTTTTATTAATAATATCATATCTACATATTTTGAAAAATATATATTTTTTATTTTTTTGCATTAAAATCGATTTCTGTATTGTATACGTGTTTAATGTATTCTTATTTCAATAAAACTGACCTCTATATTATAACTTTATTTTTTATATGTAGTAGTCAATAACCTCTAGATTGAAAACCGTACCCCAAGGATACATATTTTGTGCTTTTGTTATCTAACTTCCATAATTTTTCTTTAAGAGTTAACGCATATGCCTTTGAACCAAAAACTTTTGCATTTTCTGCGGTAGGTTTCGAACTTGCATCTTGGTAGATCTAGATATAACTATACACAGTTTAGTTTATTTTTAACGTTTTTAATTATTGTTTTGTGTCTTCAAATAGTTCGGTAATAGGTATTATTATTGCTATTGTTATTATTATCTCATTACATTTTAAGTTCCCAAGTCTGTGGCAATAAAATTTGTTTGTTTTATACTTAATTTTTCTGACATGAAAAAAAGTAAGTGTTTAGGACTTATGCAAGCACTTAATTTGCAAATTACACAAACTACACTTTAAATAAAAAAAATTTTTTGGAAAAAGTCATCAATCGTACCGAACATATATATATATATATATATATATATATATATATATATATATATATATATATATATATATATATATATATATATATATATATATATATATATATATATATATATATATATATAATAAGGAACTTAAAATATATATATATATATATATATATATATATATATATATATATATATATATATATATATATATATATATATATATATATATATATATATATATATATATATATATATATATATATATATAAACAACTCACATTTAAACAAAATGCGATATTATCAAAATGTATGGGATACATTGTATCCATATTACTACTTATAATATTGAAAAATTATTTTTGAGCAAAAATTACAAAAAAAAGCAATGGAAATAATAGGAAATCAGATTTACATGCAATAACTGTAGTTTTTGACCTAATTGAAAATTTTGAAAAATAGCAAAAATACTGCTGAACAGCGCTTTTTTAGCCAAATTTAAACAACAGTTAAATTTATGTTAAATAGTTACATTGAAAATTTCAACAGTATAGGTTGATACGTTAAAAAGTATATTCAAAATAAAATAAAATATTTCAAATGTTTACGTTGAAGTCCTTATATGTGAGTTTAATTTTTTGGGGAAGTATCGCAGAAAATTTTTTCCTCTGAATACTTACATTTAGGCAACACTGAAAAAGAGTTAAAGCAGGCAGAATATTATTTATCGGCGGATGTTGTGGGTCGAATACTATCCCACGAATGAAC
>PYHX02000149.1:0-20566 GCA_004302925.2 Cochliomyia hominivorax | reverse complement strand
GGAATAGCTAATTCGATTCAGATTTGAAATGGTCATGAAATATACACATTTTTGTTTTATAGATGCTAATTCCTGCTATTCACCACTGCGGAGGGTTATCTCTATGTAAATTCGATGTGCTAGAGAAACCCAATTTTACAACGATTCGAGTGACTGTCTTTTGTTTCTTTGAGTTTTCGTTGCGACATAGAGAAACCATAATCCTTTAAAATTGTTAATTTTTCGATTCCATTGGAAATTTCAATAATTTTGAATTTATGTTGGTTTCCCAAAATAAAGCAAACTCAATGTTTAACATTAATTCCATTCAAATTTACAAGGAAATTTTTGAAAGGATATTTATTTTAGTGTTGTCCTGTGTGATTCAATGAAATAATTTTAATATATTTTAATATATTGTTGATAAATTTTTATGTTTTTGAAAAGTGTCAAATTTTCATTTTAAAGAACATCTGATCCGACATGAAAAATCTAAAAACAGAGTTTTACTCAGTGTATATATTTGACTAACTTCTGTTACTTTCAATTATTGTTCTTTGTATAATATCCCAAATATCTTAGCAAATAATTCTCTTTCCTAAAGAATCCTTAATTTAAATGAAAGAAGGAAAACTTCAATTTTTATATTTAAAACATTAAAAAACTTCATCTTGAAATGAAATTTACTATTTAATATCCAACAACATAAATACCAACAACAAATAATTGACTACATATTTAAGAAAGTAAATGATCATATTTTTATGAGATACAATTTTTGGTATTATTAACATTAATATTTAAGAAAAAAATCCACCTTAATAAAAGCAAAAAAGCCATAAGGAAAAAGTATTATTACTGTGACATGATGTTAAACCAGAAAACACCTGCTCAACCACAGCAACAACAACAACAAAAAATTCCAAACTAAAACAAATGTATTTAAAGCCACCAAACGCCCACATTTTAAATGTTTCTCTCATCCATCCATTTACTTATCCATCCATCCAGCCAGTCAGTCAGTCACACAAACAAACAAACAACCAAACCAACTAACCAACCAAGTAACATTATTTTTCCAACTAAAATTTATTTATTCACATTTATAAAAGTGAAGAATAAAATTATTAAAAAATATATAGAAAAAATGAACTTAAGCGATTCTCCATCCATCCTGTTTTAATACTTCACATTAAAACGATAATGCATCCATCATTATCAACCTTTCATCATTATGATGTTGATGTTGTAGCAAATATTGAAAATTCAACTGAACTCTCTCTCTTAGTCTGCTCATACCTTTTTATTTAAATATCCAAAAAATATTATTTCTTTTTATACTCTACACCAACATATGTGGTAGGGATGTTATGCGTTGTAACAGGCAGAAAAAATAGTCTTATCACCACTTTTATGTGTACCGTTCAACTCAGAATCACTTCCTCAGTCCATTTAAGCATGCCCCTCCGTCCGTTCGTACGTCTCATAAATCGCACATATACGTATGTATTGAAAAAATATTAAGTCAAATTAAGATAAATATTAACCAAAATCGCCAAGGGTCCATATATATTTTAATTCCCATAAATAATTTGTTGCACACATAAGCATAAGTAAGAAAAGCAAGGACCGTTCAATTTTTGTAGCAGTTATTTACAACCAACAAGGTTGTGTAGGTTATTACATATTCGGGATAGACCGACTTTAACATTTTTACTTGTTAAATATTATTCCCGTCATAGGTTTATTTGAAGTTGTTGTTATTGTTTTTGTCGTTATAACCACTTGGAATACCCTCCACCACCACAAGTGGTGAAACGGGTATATTATCTTTGTCATTCCGTGTGTAACGCTAAAAAGGAATCACCTAAGACCCCATAATGTATAAATATTCTTGCATCAAATGAAAATTTGTGTCGATATAGATATGTCCTTCTGTCTGTTATTGACAGACAATAATTGACAGAGCTCAATGAAATTTGCGCATGAGAAATGTACTATTTAAAACCAACAAAATCAGTACAGAATATTGAAAGATGTAGGCCGATATCTGAGGCAACCTCTAAATTTAACAAAAAACTCGTAAAAATTATCAAAATCGGTTTATTAAAAAAAAATGTAGCCAAAAATATAACTGATTTTATGACTCATTAAGTGTTCCCGTGTTATATTTGAGAAAAACTGTTATGTATTTTATGCGTTTGTGAGTGTGTATGTGCCAAACATAACATATTTACTTCACACGCATTTGTGGTAGAGGGTATTGACGACTTGACATAGTCGAATAAGGAATTCTTACTTGTATTTACTTTTAAGTTGTTGCTTTTTGATGTTGTTGTTGTCCTCGTCTTGCAGTGTTCATAATGAACAACTTGTTTGAGTTATTTAATTTTTTTGCTCTTTTTTCATTTTATTTTATGTTTTATTTTTTTAATATAAAACTTTTAAAATATTTATACGTAAAATTTTTGTTGTTGTAAATGAAAGGAATGTCGTTGTTGTTTTTTTTTTCTTGTAAAAATTATGAGTATTTTTCTTTCCTGTTCCAGGTTGTAAGTTAAATGTTGACTGTTTTAATGACAACCTACATTTGGGGTATTAAGTTTAAGCAAGCGTTTGTCATAATTTTTGTTTTATTTTCTAAAATCTTCCACTTTTAGAAATTTAATATTTAATGGCCAACATTTTTTTAAAAACACAAATTTTTTGCTTTTAATCTGCAGCATTTTCCTTTCTAAGCTTATTTGTGAACTCACCAATCGATTCCTGAACATATGTGTCCGCATTATCTTGTTTATATATGTTTCGAAAAACATTTCTTTTATGCATTTAAAAATAAAACCACTGAACTTAAAATTTTAATTTTTTTTATTTAATTAAAATTATTATAACGATTTACAAAAACAAATATTTTTATAGATTTAATCAGTGATGAAATTACGAACGCTTTCAGTAACTTTGCTTGAACAGGTTATCCATCCCCGTTTAAACCTACGTCAGTTTTGAACAGTTTTTTTGTGCTCTTTAATTCCCTTATAAGAAAAACCCACATTATTGTTTTTATTGTGACAGAATTCTAAGTGAGACCAAAAATTAGTGGACACATTATGAAGTCTTACGAATGGAAGCAGCCTTATTTTTGTATTTCTTAATGTAAATTTCGGTGATTAAATGACCTGTTGTAACAAACGATTGGCTTTTTTTGTCGCAACTGCATATTTCTTTCTGGGAAATTTGAACTTCTTTTGGGTTCTAAACTTTAAGTAAGGATTTGAATTGTGATATTAAGAACTAAAATTGAATCAATAAGACTTCTCCTGATCGGATCAGATTTTCTTTTAAATGGACTTCAAAACTTTCGAAAGTAAGAGCTTTTAAGTTTTCTTATAAATTTCTCCTCGTAGTTTAAAAAAATATTTTCTTGTAGAACAGAATTGTTTCGGTTCAAAATTCCTTAAATCTTATTTTATATATCCTCACAATCTTTCAATTTCGTCTTTTTTCCACAAGTAGGGTACCGAAAAGCAAAAATGTTTCGGAAAATATACATGAACACAAAATGTCAAAAGTTTTATATGACATGTTGATGTAAAATGTTGAAAGTATGCGATGTATGTGCAATTCACTCGCCTGCATAAATGTACAAATATGGAACCAACAAGAGCAACAATAACAAAAACAACTCACAACTGAAAACTTTGCAGTTTGTAAATTTCTGCTGCCGTTGTTGTTCTTGTTGTTATTGTCATAGACAACAAAGTATTGAATTTAAGGTAGAACTCTTATGGTACATAAAACTCATACCAACAAATACTACAAGCAACATATTACATACACATGTACATATATATAGACATAGCAGAGTATTTGAAAAGTCTTAAATGTTTGAATACTTTGAGATGGATTTTAGTTTTAAACTTGAGGTGAAAAAATCATTTAAACAAAATATACAACAGATAGATCATATAGCAAACACATACACACATGCATGTACTAATATACATACTAAACATGTTACATATATGAATTCATTTATTCCTTTCAAAACGCATATAATTTATTTGGATCCTTTCTGTGTTGTGTTTTAATATACATGTGTATTTAGGATAAATGTATAAGTTAAAGAGGATTTAAGAGGACATGAGGGGAGAGTAGTTGGTATGTAAATTTTCTAGCTTGTTGCTGGTTTTATTTTATACTCTTCGAAGAGACGTCAAATTCAAACGAAATAATTTTTTTACAAGTCTCCTCTTCCTCATCTAACAACACACACACTAATGTGAAAGTGTAACAATGTTGTTGTTTTTGCTGTTTTCATGTTTTGTTTTATTTTTTGGTGTTGTTTCTTCATTATTTGATTGATGTTTCTCTTCTAATGTTTGTTTTGGTGCTGTTGATGTTTTCGATTCTCCTGTTTCCTACTGATGTTGCCACATCACAGCCAAAGCAAAAACAGACAGACAGACAGACATGTACTTGTCGCACATTACATTAATGTCTGTATTGTTGATTGTATGAACACGTGTGTTATGTATATCTAGTTTTAGTTGAATAATATATAAGTGGAAAGTAGCAAAAGGTTTTTATTGTTGGTATATAATATCCTATTGGAAAGAGCGTTTATATATATGTGGGATAGTTTTATTACAAAGTTTGATGACTTTGATTAAAACACAATTCTTTAATAGATTTAGTTTATTATATATTATATATATTAGGCTTAAGTCTAGGGTATTTATAGTTTTAATTCAACAATCAAATATACTTAATCACTTTGATTTTAATATTATATATATTAGGCTTAAGTCTAGGGTATTTATAGTTTTAATTCAACAATCAAATATACTTAATCACTTTGATTTTAAAACACTTTCACAACTTAAATTTATCACTTGACTTCTTACAACTTTACAACTTAACAACTTAACAACTTAACTCTTTCAACTTTAGACTACGACTGCCCTGGACCAGTGCTCAAACTCAACTATAGACGGAATTGACCGTCTATTGAGATCTAATCGTTACTCGTCAGTTTTTGTCGATTCTAGAATATTCTTGTCATATACAGTCATCTCTCTTCGTCCTATTCAGTCAAATACAACGGTCGTTTCAATATTAGTTTTAACTGCCATCAGTCTTAACCCTTAGTGGGGTCTACCCGATCGTGTGCGACCAGGCTCAAATCCCACATTCGGCCCTCCTGACGAGGTATTCGACTCGAATACTGGCGTCCACCGTTTCATATTCTCAGCCACTGTAAATGTCCTACGTGGGCCCTCGACTTCGCCTACTTTTTCGATTTCATATCGGCCACGATTCATTTTTCGTATCACCTTGTAAGGACCGTAATATTTACCCTTTAATTTCAAACCGACTCCATATTGGGTGCGTCTTATAGCGACTAAATCGTTAATCTCATACTTCTCCTCATCTCTGCGGTTTGCGTTGAAATGCTTCTCTTTCTCTTTCCGTTTGCATTTCTTGTAGAATTTGTTCCTCCATAATTTCCTTAATATTAGGAATGTCTTCGAGTATTCTCTAAAAGCATTAGAAGTGAATGCAGACCCTCTATCAGAAATTATTCCCTTCGGGTTACCAAATACAGCAGCCTGACGTTCTAACCGATCCATAACAGCATCTGTCCCAGTATCCTTGGTGGGACACAACCAAACAAATTTTGAAAATCCATCTACGACTACAGGTATGTAATTATATTGCTTGTCTGTCAATGCCATGGGTCCTACGTGATCCTCGGAATCTTCCTGCAACAGGACTGCTTCTGTATGGACCTCAGTCAAAGCATTTGGATTATATAGTTTAAGTACCGGATTCTTCGTCAATGCTATTTTCAGTTGCTCAAATGAAGAAATCACTTCATCATTTACCTTGAACTCATTGCCCTTCTGCAACAAATCAGTCATCGGTTTCGACAATACAGCATAACCATCAACAAATCTACGAAAATATGACGTTAAACCTGGGAACCGTTGTAAACTCTTCCTATCGTTGGGTAGAGGAAAATTTTCGATCGCCAAAGTTTTTTCTTCCGAGGGTCGAACCGTTCCATGTTCTTTATCAGCTACTGTTTTTTCATCTTTTTCTATAT
The DNA here is from genome assembly GCA_004302925.2 of Cochliomyia hominivorax. Taxonomy (NCBI): domain Eukaryota; kingdom Metazoa; phylum Arthropoda; class Insecta; order Diptera; family Calliphoridae; genus Cochliomyia; species Cochliomyia hominivorax. The sequence continues at coordinate 14,481 of PYHX02000149.1, read as the reverse complement.
TCAAACATAGATCTTGGAAATTGCTAATAAGTTCCAAAGAATCATTCTTCTTGAAAGTCTCACCCGGCTTATGTTGAATACTCATGCTTGATTTAGGAAGAAATTTCACCTCATCTTCGCTGAACATTAAATCGACAAATTGTAACAAATTACTACCCAAAATTACCGGATAATCAATATCCTCCGCACACACCACATAAAATCTCAATTGCAGCTGAATATTTTCAACAATAATCGGAGCATCAATGTAACCCTGGGTATAGAATACTCCAGCACCAGCACCTTTTAATCTTTTACGTTCTGATGTCATCTTAAATACATCACGTAACTTTTCATAAACATCTCTCCTTAACGTACAAATACTGCAACCGGTATCAATAAGCCCATAAATATTGATGTCACTAATTCGAAATTTCTTGTATTTCATTCCCGGCTCAAAAGGTTCCTTATTATAGCTCAAAATGTTCATATTGCTGCGCGGCTCCAGTTTGACTTTCCGTTTATTCTCATTACATTCGGCTGCACGGTGTCCAGGAGTATTACACTTGAAACACTTGAATTGAGTTTCCCTACAATCCTTCGCCAAATGTTCGAGATTTCCGCATTTAAAGCATTTTCTGTTCTTGTCTGTCTTCTCTATCTTGGTCGTAATTTTCACGACATTTGAAGAATAATATTTCCTGTTACCCCTATCGAGTGGAGTACGAATCTTCTCGTAAATCTTAATTTGTTCCTTCATCTGTTCAACAGTTTTTGCCTGATACAAAATACTCTTATTAAAACGTGAATCTGGAATACCTTCAACGAAATAATCAAGCAAACTCGGAACGTCCAAATTTATTGGCTTGCCTATCTCCATTAAAGCATATAAGTATTCGCGATAACTCTCACCTGGATGTTTGCGACGGTTTCTCAAAACCCTGTGTATCTCCGATGACGATAATGTTTCACCGAATTCCTCAATCAAAGCATTTTTCAATGCCGACCAATTCTTCAATCCGGACTGACTTGCAACAAATAATTTCGCCGCACCCTTTAATAATTGTTTTCCATAAATAAATTTCTGTACAGAATTCCACCCTACTATTTCGGCGTTCTCTTCAAAATCTTGTACCCAATTTCTAACTTCCAAAGAATCAGTCCCACTGAATGATGACAGACTATCTGCAATGTCTTTCAAGGTGAAGACAGGACCACTAAGGCGAAACTCCGGATGCGTCCTAGCACTTACATCCTGATACTCAGAATTTAAAGATCCAGAGTCATCCCCATCGATTTGGTGACCGAAATATTGGAGTAGCCTGTCGCGTAACACTGCCTTCAAACCTGTATTGTCCAATCCTAACTCAGTCAATTTTCTCCGTAAAGCGTCACAATTCATTGCCATAATGCTGTTAACGTCCATGATTAAAATAGTCCAGAAACACTCTTACAAAATGAAATATTCTCGAATATCCTACTATAATAATTAATTAATTATATAAAAAATTATACAATAATCAATATATTAATAAAAATTATAATGAAAAAAATGTAATGATAACACTTGAAAAAAAATGTTAAAAATTCCAAAGAAAAAAAAAATAACGTAATTTATCATATGAATAATACTTGTCAACAGAAACTTTTCAAGAATTCTATAGCAGTATAAAGTTACATACAAATTCAATTTAACAGAATGTAAAAATAACATAAATTTACATTAAGCTCTAAAATTAACATTGAATTTAACAGAACCGAAATTTGAATTAAAAAATATAAGTTACATACATATCATAAAAAGGAAAAGCTTACAAATTAACACATATACATACAAAAATGTTAAAACTACTTATTTTATTGTAATACTCGTTTAATCTCTCCCCGAGAACATCAGCTGCTCAGTCACTCCTTCTCAAAGCTCTTTAGTAACTAACTTCCACATGAGATAACTAGCACAACTTTTACTCGTCGTTTTCCTCTCTTGAATTATATGATCAAGTTCTCCACTGTACTCGCTTTATCTTATCATTCTTTTGTATAAGCTTTTACTAGTTAAATTTAACGGTCGTTTTCAGCGATTAAACACTTTTCTCTGAAAACACTTATGCTCTAAAAGCACTTTTGCTCTGAAAACACTTACGCTGTTCTATATTATTTGTGTGCATAAAAGTTTTTTCTCTTAATTTTAAACTTATATGTTAATGTTAATGTTCTTTTTGTTTCTCTTAAGTTTTTTTATGCACATACACTTTTATATAAACGAAAAATTAGATGTTTTTTTTTTTAGAATTTTTTGGAGATTTTACACTTCCAAATTTCATAAATACTCTTTCACTTCAAAGTCCTCTTTTTTTGTTCTCTTATAATTTTATTAAACTTGTGTTTTTAATTTCGTCTTTTCGCGTTTACACGTATTAATATATTTATTCCTTCTCTTTTATACAGCAATTTTAAATTAATTAACTTCAACACATTTCACCAAATTTAAATTTGAATATTATTTTTCCAACTAATTCTTTTACACTTTTCACTGGCACAATCCCGGTCGAGTCCCCAATTTGTGGATAGTTTTATTACAAAGTTTGATGACTTTGATTAAAACACAATTCTTTAATAGATTTAGTTTATTATATATTATATATATTAGGCTTAAGTCTAGGGTATTTATAGTTTTAATTCAACAATCAAATATACTTAATCACTTTGATTTTAAAACACTTTCACAACTTAAATTTATCACTTGACTTCTTACAACTTTACAACTTAACAACTTAACAACTTAACTCTTTCAACTTTAGACTACGACTGCCCTGGACCAGTGCTCAAACTCAACTATAGACGGAATTGACCGTCTATTGAGATCTAATCGTTACTCGTCAGTTTTTGTCGATTCTAGAATATTCTTGTCATATACAGTCATCTCTCTTCGTCCTATTCAGTCAAATACAACGGTCGTTTCAATATTAGTTTTAACTGCCATCAGTCTTAACCCTTAGTGGGGTCTACCCGATCGTGTGCGACCAGGCTCAAATCCCACATATATTCCAGATATCGTCCTATATTTTTGGCTCTCTTAAGCGATTTCATTGATGACAAGATAATGTGATTTTTTATAAATAATATGGTACTTAAATTCTTTAAAATTGAAGGTTTCAATACCCTGTTCTGGGGAGAAGCTATTTCATTTCGCATTGATTGAATCAAGTTGTAGCAAATTTTGCAAGATTTGACTTGTAAGACGAATGACATCCTATCACTTTCTTAACAGTTTTGGCCAGTCAAATCGTTCAGTTTTGTGCTGCAGATTCCTCGTAATCATCTAACCCGATTTTAATAACTCATAATATAAAGCTGATTCCATCAAATATACAAATACAGTAACAATAAAATACAAAATTAGAATTCAATAATAAAGAGCACCTAACTAGTTCCTCTCCGACGTGTAAAATATCCGTGTTGGATATTTTACTCTTCGGTCGAATTCTCTCGACTTCAAAAATATTTTGAGTCTACTGCAATATTTTAGAGAAATGAGAAAACTTCTTGTCGCGCAATGCTTCCAATCTTAAACTCGAATCTTACTCGAATAACGCTTTATGTCTACTGCGTTAAACTCCCAACTTCTAAATGTTTCAAACCATTATTTTTGGAATTTATCGTTGTTTCTACAGTGACGCAGAGGAAAACCATAGTTGTGATAACCTTAATAGAGAAGCAATGACTGTGACATCACAAAAGTATAGTTGTGCCACAACCATGTAATGGTTAAAACCTTGATGCACTCATAATATTGACCTTATTGTCAAGTAAAAATTATGCATTAACTATTTTCAATTTACTATCAACCATATTTTTGTGATGACGCAAATATTTAATTTTTTCATAAACTTTTATTATAATTTCCAAATCCCAATCGATCCACAAACATATTTTCATACAGAAATATTGACATACATTTGAAATTGAGACTTCATTTTTATTTGTTTTTAATCAAGGCAGATTTTTCTCGCCGTGTCTTACAAATTATTTGGAGTTATTTACAGATTCTTTCCTTTTAAAATACCAGATGTGATCATTTCAGATATCGCTTTATAACTTGTTTATTGCATTTCTATTTGTTTCACATCTGAGCAGACTTTATTTTGATTCATCTTAAAGACTCTTGAACGTTACATATCCTTTCAAATGCATATCTGGCCCGTTATGGAAATATCGATATAACTTTTGGACCATACAGGGCGAGCTTTTTGGGCTTTATATTTTTATCCTTCCAAATATAATGTAGATCTGGTATCTTTCCCAAATTATTATTATTTTTTAAATGTTTATAAAGTTGTTATTATCAAAGACCTTTTCAACCTGCCCACTTTTTTCATATTCATTTATTTATATATGTTTGTAAGTACATTAACTCTTTAGTAAGATGACATAAGAAAATTAAGTGAAAAGTAAACTAAACTACTGACAAACATACACTCACACACAGACAGATAGCTCTTTGGTTGGTTTTGTTTTATATCCATAACACTTTGTTAATTTTTATCGCACGAGAAAGGGAGAAAATATGTATTTCCTAAAATACTTAACAAATGAATGTTTGTATGTTTGTCTGTATATATTTAATTCACATGTATATGTTTATTCATATATAGTTACGTATATATGAATCTTTGTTAATTTATGTTGATAGATGAGACATTGTTAAATCTGGAGGAAAAAAACGGATATAAAATTTTATTTAAGCAAAACTTCCGAAAAACAAATAGAGAAATCACTGTGAAATTAGTCAAAAAGTTTTTGGAAAATATTTTGAGAAGTTATATTTTAAAGAGTGACATTAAAAAATTCTTAACACACGTTTTATTGTAAAACTTTTAACCCAAATACCAGATTAAGTTAAAATATTTTCAACAAAACCCAAATTAATTCTACAAAAATTTGTCATTCAAAAATATGCCACCAAACTGCTTACAATGTTATTTAACATTACCGAAAGAACTTGTTCGTTGATAGAAAACCTGGTTCAGGTAAGAGGAGTGGTCCACATCATGTCTTAAAAACCAAAAATTTTAAGCATTTTCTATAGAGCTCCCAACACATCTGGTGGCTAAGCAGCACGGTTAGTTTAGTGTTCAGACTATTTGGTACGAAAGGTTAAAAAAGTATCTGACAGGAACGCTGCTTAAACTTTAGAGGCCAAGACCAGAGTTCCGATATTGAATTTAGGTTTCTAACAAAATATTTTTACCGCAAAATGGATGTTAAAAATACTGAAATTGACACCAAGGATTATTAACAAAAAAGGCTGCTTTCATTCATAAGACTTCATTGAAAGGCCACTTATTTTTGGCATGGCTTGCCATCATGTCCCTGTGATAAAAAAGCCCTTGAGTGGTACAAGAACAATAATTGTAGAAGGAGGCAAATCCTCCAAACTCTCCTGAGCTAAGAAAAGTTAAGAGATGTTATACTCTCATTAAAAAAGAGTATTGAAGAGCACAAAGGTGTGGTTGATTTTTAACGGAGATGGACTTACTGTTTGGAGCAAAGTAACAGAAAGCACTATAAGAAAATGCAATGGAAGGATTTTCACAAAAGGTTCAAATTTTCCGCACTAGTAAACTTATTAAAGGCTCCTTTTTTATTAACATACATGTATGTTAATGTTTCTTTGATCTCAGTCCTAAACTTTTAACTTTTTTAAAACAAAATTTTGGTTTTATCTTATTCCTTGTTTGCTGCTGACATTTGATTATTTTAAATAATTTAAAACTAAAAATTTGTTGTAGTGAAAAAGAAGGGAAGAAGGGGGTTAATGATTTGACTTTTTAAGCTTTTTAGGAAAACAAATCTTTTTTTGGGAGTTAAAATTTTTTAAAGATAAAATTGTCAACTAGATTTTAAATCTTTTACTATTTTTTTTTTGTTCTTTTTCTATTTTGTTGGTATATTTTAATTTAAATTCATTTATTATGTTTTTCCTTTTTTATTCTCAAAATATTTAGATAATCCATTTAATTTATCACCTGGAGTATAAAATTTAAATTTCTTAAAAACTTTGTTGAAATAAATAAATAAATATTTAATTTAATAATATGATTTTATGATTTTTCTATGTGTGTTTTTCTTTTTCGTTTGTCTTTATTGAATTTTATTATTTTTAAAAAATTATGGGATTAAAATAAATTCTATTTAAATCCCTAAGTGATTTAAACAATTTTAATAATCAAATTTATTTGAAGAAAAATTCCATAAAATATGAAATTATAAACTTATAAAATTAACCCTTTAAACATAAATTGATTTAAATTTCAAAGCAAAAAAAGTAAGAAGAAGAAATTGCTTAAGAAAAGAAATCAATAAATATTTTTTAGGTGTACGGATTTCCTTTCACTTTTTTTGCTTATGTGAAATAAAAAATATAAAATCTAGAAAATATTTAAGTTTTAAAATGTTTCTTTTAGTCGTTTTATAAACACCAACAATTTTTTCTCTTGGTAACCGCCCGTTTGATTAGTAGCCAACAACAACAACAACGAGGATCTATAGCCCTCAAAGAATTAAAGAGCAAATTTAACGAAAAAAAACAAGAATTTATTAAATGAAATAAAACCTTAAAACACGCACTCTAACCTCCAACTGGTAAAAAAATATTCACACAATTAAAGAGTGAGAACGAAAGAACCTATAAAATAATTCGATAAGGAAACTGTCAGAATTGTTGTAGTTATGCTAACGAAAAGTTATAAATGGGAAGCTATATTATGCTGAAAGACTTCTTATATTTTTGAAAAACAACGAGACAATAGATCTTTAATGCTTTAACCTGAATTTTGTAAGACCAATTGAAATTTAATTGTAAACTTTTAATGATGTTGCCTATTTGATCAATCAATTTGCTCAAATTCACAAATGATACCGGTTGTCATTAAAAACTATACACATTTTGCCAGTATAATTAAAACTCAAAAATTTTCAATATTGTTTCACATCCAAACCGACTGTGAACATTTTTTCACTCTCACTCTTCTTTCACATAAAATACTTTCTGTTTTTTTTTTTTTTTGAACAACTAACTATAAGTTATGAATATTATGTGGGAAATTGCAAATAAACTAAAAATCAATTACCAACAGACACGCATCCCTTGACTCCCTCTAATTACATCACTACAACAACAACAGCAGCAAGGACAAATATCCCATAATGTTAAAAATGTAGAAAAACCACAAAATGTAACACTCAACAAATATCAAAAATCACATCGAGCACAAACACACTCTCACTCAATCACTCACCACTTTAATTCAATTTAATTCCTTTTAACAAAAATTGTTGGGAAATTGGAAAAAAAGTCACCCCTTGATGATTTTAGCGAAAGAAATTTTATTTCAACAGATTTTGAATAAATTTTTTCTCGAGTATTTGAAAATTTTGTTAAAGATAATCAGGCATGAAATGATTTTTAAAAGCCTTCGGATTTACACATGTTGATTTGTTTGTGTGTTTGTTGTAGTGTATCTATAACTATTGGTTTGTTGTGTGTTACAATATTGTTAAGATTTAATCAAACAACGTACAACAACAACAAAAACGCACACTTTATTATGACAATAATTGCTTAGAAGAGAACCTTCATCGTTGTGTCTACTGTTAGCATTATTATTATCATTATCATCATCGTCATACCCGAACCACATGCCACAAATGTTCAATTTATTTTTGATTTTCCTCTTTTTTTATACCCTCCACCACCACAAGTGGTGAAGAGGGTATATTAACTTTGTCATTCCGTGGGTAACGCAAAGAAGGAATCAACTCAGATCCCATTAAGTTTATACGTACATTCTTGCATCAAATCAAAATCTGAGTCGATTTAGCTATTTCCGTCTGTCTGTTGTTGGCTCGGTCACATCTACAATAATTGAGAGAGCTCAAAAGTTTGGCTCGAGGGTTTGTCGTAGTCCTGTTAAGTTTCCTAAAATAAATCAGCAAAATGGTATGAGTATTTTAAAAAAATCTAGATCAATATCTGGACGACCTCTTAGTTCCAGCGAAGAATCAATCAATTAGAAATCGACAAATTAGAATAAAATTTTGGCAAAATATAAAGTTATATGTATTTCATTCCAAAAATTATCAAAATCGGTTAAGAAGAATAAAACTTATATGCCAAAAAAAATAAAACTAATTTTATGATTCATTAAGTGCTCCTGTGTTATTTTAAAGAAAATTTTTTTATGTTACGATTGTGAGTGTATATGTGAATGTGTATGTACGTAACATAACAAATTTACTTCACATGCAGTTGCGATGGAGGGTATTGAAGATTCTGCATAACCGAATATAGTATTCTTACTTATTTTATTTTTCCTACAATCAATTTCCCTCACTGTGAAAAGTATCTATCCGCTTAACTGTTTGCCTCAGTTAAGGGTTCACCCTGCTCATTATTTATTATCGAATATTGTGTAAACTTCATATGAATTTTACATGACAATCCCTCTTTTTTTATTTTGTGTTCCCTCTTAAACATTATTATTTGGGTTTTGGGTTGTCGGTGTCGAAAAGAGAAATTGTGCAAAAAAAGTTTTTAAACGGCAAGAACCATATTTTGGTTATTGACTAATAGTCTTTGTTTCCGTTTAATCACCTATTGACAAAATTTTATTTATTACTGTGTGTGTTTTTTTTTATTTTTTTGTAGAAAATATTACTTTAGGTTTTTTAGACAAAAAAATGTTTCATTATTTTTATCTTCATTTTTTTACAAATTTTACATGACACATCTGTCATGTTTATTTATGTGTAGGCAATTTTGAAAAATAACATTTTATTGAAATTGTGTAAAAATTGATTGCTTTAAGTTGGGTAATTTTTTTGGACATAATTTTTAGTTAATGTATCCAATACCTATAAATTTTTACTTCCTTTTTTATGATCCTTCGATCACTATTTTTAAAATTATAAAATGTGATTCTAAATTTTAATGGGAAGAATCTTTTAATTGCTTTATAATCCAAGAAATGACATGAAAACTATTTTGTTTGTTGTACATTTGATCAAAATAAGTGACGAGAAGGAATTCTGTAACATAACTCAAACCGGTCCTACAAAGAAAATGTTTAAAGAATCATGTGTTTGTAATACGTTTTCGATTTATTGTCACAATGTCAGGAGAATTGTGTGAACAAGTGGTTAGAAATTTGGATCAGGAAGAAAAAGATCCATCTGGTGTTCGAAGAACCAATAACATTAAAAACATGTTGAAATATTATTCAAACACAAGTGATAGGAAACCACATCGACTACTACAATGTTTAGATTATGAAGATGGAATTACAGCATTCAGATCGGAGTACTAAAATCGTTTAGATGTCATATAAAGATCACGGAAATTCAAACGATATTTGATACTAATAAGAAATGGTTACCGATAGGAAACTGGAGACCAATATGGGTATCTAATAATAGATAAGAATTTCTGTATTATTTTTAATTTATTTTTTATTCAAATCAACGAAAAATTTGTTAAAAAGTGTAAATTTTAAAGAAATATTATAATGGATTTTTTAAATTAATTTATATGGTAAATACACGTTTTTTTCCAGATCAGTCCAAATTTACAAAAATATCAAGAATACAATACATATTGACAGGACATTTTTGGTACTGAAAATAAAAAACCGAGTTTTTTTGACTCTTAGCACTTATTTAATAATCATATTTTTGTACTTGTTTCCTTTTTAATCTGAAATGATACAAAGTTTTTGAAATGATGGTCTTTTTTCTGAAATTTTAATAGGAATTTTAAATATTGAAGCTTTGAAGTATTTTCGAATTAGGAATAGAAGTCAATATCTGGCCTACATTGTTATCGATTGTCACTAATATAAATGTGAGTGAAATGTAGGCACCAAGTTTAATTTTTATGGCCACCACACGTGGTTAATATATTAACTTAGTCATTCCGTGTGTAACTCTAAGAAGGAATAATTTTAGACCCTGTTATGTGTATATTTTTGTAGGAAATCAAATTCAGAGTGGATTTTGCTCTCTTAATTTGTCTGTCCGTCTTTCTGCCTGTTTTTGGCACGCTCACATCCATAGCAATTGACAGAGCTCAATGAACTTCGGCCTTAATATTTGTTATTGAGAAGTATCCTATTTTAAATCACCACATCCATAATAATTGACAAAACAAAATGAAATTTGGCCTGAATTTACCATTTACAATCAGCAAAGTATATATGATGCAACCTCCGAAGGAAGCGAAGGACCTTCGTAAATTTTTTTCTAATTTGCTTATTATCAAGCACCTTACAAGTATTTGTTGTGTTGAAGATTCAGCATAGCCGAATATAACTTCTTTTAATTTATTAATCTTTAAAGCTTTATAGCAGTCTATTTGAAAGAAATACGAAAAATGGAACTGAAGCTTAAATCAGTTAAGTATCGACTTATGTAAAAATAAACTAAAATCATATAATTGCCAAAATGAACACAAAGTTTTTAAAGCTTATTTCAAACTTGTTTATTTTTTGTGCATATTTTTTAATATTAAATAAATGTTAATATTTTAAAAAAATAAGCGCACTTTCAAAATCTTCCTTGTTTACTTCCATAATTTTACAAGCTTAAACAAACATAAAAAGAGTCTATAAATCCTCGCTGTAAACAAACAAAACTTTTTAGGTAATTTCCAACAATTTTTTTTTTTGTTACCTTCAAAAAGTCATGTTTAACAAACATTATTAATAAAAATAAAAGTACAAAAGAAAATGTTGAACAAATTTTTATTCGTTGTCATTAGAAATTCATTTATGCTTTATTTGTCAAATAGCTATTTATCGCATATTTTTAGCTGTTTCTACTCCTCTCTAACCAAAATAAAAATCATGAAAGAATGCTATATTCGCTACGCCGAATTTTCAATACCCTCCACCACAAATATGTTTGTGTATGTATTGTATATGTATATACACAGATGTATAAATTATATAAAAGTTTAATCTTAAATACAACACGGAATACTTAATGAGTCATAAAAAAAGTTAATTATATGGTTATAAGTTTTATTAACTGAACCGATTTTGAACATTTTTGGAATGGTAATGAAGTATAAATATTTGCTTAATATTATGGCAGAAAATTCATTTTAATTGGTCGATTTATAGTCGACAAAAGCTTTTTCTTGAACTTAAAGGTTGCTTTAGACATCGTTCTATACCCTTTAATATACTAACCCGATTTTGCAAATTTTTATTAGGAAACTTATCAGGACTATAACAAATACTCAGGCCAAATTTCATTGACCCCTGTTAGTTATTGTGGATGTGTCCGTGCCAACAAAAGAAAAATAGACGAAGGGACAAAGCTTAATCGACTCAAATTTTGATTTGATGCAAGATGTTTTTGAGGAATGACAAAGTGGAGTGTATAATGAAATTGTCTTCTTTTCTGAAAAGAAAAATAAACTTTATCTCGTTTGTTTTCGCTTTTAAATTACATTTACATGTAAAGAAATACTTAAATGATGTCATTGTTGTTGTAATATTTTTGTGTAATATTAAATATTTAGTCTAGACATATTTATTAAACAAACTAACTTTTACCTGGTGCGCTTTACTGCACAAAATCTTTCCTCAGTCTTAGATATCGAAAGAAATTTCACAAATCAGAACTTATTAAAAAAGTAGTTCGGACTAAATTTAAAAATTTTCGCTATTGAAGTTCTTAAACTATTCAGTAACCAATATTTGGTTAGAATGTAGTACTTAAGTCCTGGTCCTATCCACCCTTCATTTTGTCCAGTAAAATAGTACCTTGAGTAGGTACTATTTTGAGAAAGTGATTAAGACCAAATTTCAAAACTTCCTTTTATAAAATTCTTTAGATATACGGAATTTGTATAGTCTATGCTACTATCGGATGTATTGGGATCATTCTGTGAAAAATTCATCAAAGTTGGCCCAGCTTTTTTAGAATGTATGCGTTACATACATACATACATACATACATACATACATACATACATACATACATACATACATACATACATACATAAATACATACATACACACAGCCTATTTAGTATATACGGATTTTTATTAAAGTATCTAATATTTGTTGAAAAATTATAATTTACTTTTCTTAAGTCTTCTTATGAAAATTATTAGAAGTTCAGAAAAAAATGAATTTATTTTCGCTAAAATAATTTTTCATATTTTTTTCTTTTTCATATTCTTTTATTATCCTTCTTTTCACTTAAGTTTACAATTAATGAGTTTTGTTATAAAGTTGTATTATTAATTTTATGTTTGTATGTGTGCATGTATATAAGTGTATTAGTGAATGTTCTTCTTTAACAAATTAGCCTCATCGAAAATCCATAAACAATTTATTAACATAAAACTTTTGCCCAACTGTAATTTACTCTGAATGGACTTAAACAAAAAAAGGAAAAAACGATTTCCCGAAAAATAAAGTGAAATAAAAAACTTTTGTGTTGTAAAAGATTTCGCTTCAGTGCGTAAAGTGGAAATAAACTAAATCTCTGGAATCGTTTATCATCAATAAAATCCATTTATCAATTGAGTGTTTATAGTTTAAAAATTAATGTTTTACATTTTAATTTGTCTCAATATTGCTGACAAAGGGGGAGAGGGAGTTTGAGAGTGAGGATTACTAAACAAGGAAGCTTATGTTTTTTTTTTTTTTTTTTTTTTTTTAACTGTAAGGAATTAATTAGGGAATTTCTTATAGTAAATTATTAATATTCCATCCAAATTGTTTAATTATAATTTACATAATAATAACAGAATTTTATTTTAGTCAAATACATGTATCGCCATTTAGCTGCAAGAAAGTCATAACTCTAAAAATATTATTTGTGTTTAGTTTTAGTCTTGGAATTCATAAATTCATGACAATTTTTAACACGTTTATAGGAATAGTTTAATGTAAACTAAGGAGTGAGATCGAACCTTTTTCATAAATCCCTCTCTTGATACAAATATCACATTATTGTTCTTGTGCCACACAAGGGCTTGTTTACGGTAGTTACAGGTTGACAAGTCAGTTCAAAAAACAATTGGACACTTGATGAAGTCTTATAAATGGAACCAGAACATACGTTTTGTCATCAATTATGCAACAAAAATATATTAATTTTGGAAAACTTGACTTTAATTTCCGTACTCTGTGTTTTGCTCCTCAATTTTTAACAGTGGTTTCTGTCAGGAACATTTTGAGCCTTCTGTGTTTTTTTAATCTGTATTAGCTTTTAAACTGTATTAGCTTTTAACTGTTCCCTAGTTCCTGAAGTAGGTTTTCTATCATCGGACAAATTCTCCCGGTGTTGTTTATTAACGTTCGAAACAGTTTGATGGAAGACCTTTGATTGCTTGGTCTTTCGGCAGGACCAAGTAAGGTTTTTTTCAAATTTTTTTATAATTATAGTACGCACTTTTTTCTGGTCACATAATTTTAATCAGATACATACTAACATAATAAATGACACGTTTAACAAAGGTGACTTGACAATATTAAAGCAAATGAGCGATTTAAGAAATTTCGCATATGTATTTATTTTTATTACTTAAATAAATATATTTAGATGAAAAATTGTTGGAGTAGAAAACAACGAAAGAAAAGTTGATTTTTGCGACCATAAAAACCAATGAGTTATGAAAATGGAAAAAAATCCCTAATTAATTTTGTTTTATTCTCTTATGTATTACAAATGGACGAAAATAACTTTATTATATTGATATCAATTATTATTACATAATAAGGAAGAAAACAATATAAGAAGAAAGAAAAACTATAATAAAATCTTATTAGTTTATTTATTTATTTATTTATTTATTTATTTATTTATTTATTTCATTGAAAGAAAGGGAAATTATTAAAGGAAAATATTTTTGCCAAAAATATTTGGTTTTTATATACACAAAGAAAAATAATATGGTTGTGGTAATCATAACATGATTATGCTATTACAGAAATATAGTTGCGCCTGCAAACATATTATAGTAGTATTTCTTGCATTTCCGTATTATTGACTAACAATATGGTTGTGTCATAATTATATTTTTTGTGACAACACAATGATAATTTAATTATGTCATAACAAAAACATATTTGTGTCATAAACATATTAAGGTTATGAATTAGAAAACTTAATATTATTAACGTAATATAGTTATGGTATAATTATAATAATGTTATGATATTATGTTTCCTGCTTGTTGTTGTTTTAGGGCAGGTGTCCGGGTCATTGTATCAAATTATAAAATATATGTTACCTCTCGATTAGGTCAAAGGGCTTGTAATCTAATGAATATAATGAATAAATAAATAAATAAATATAAATAAATAAATAAATAAATAAATAACGATAACAGTAAAAACAAGCATATTTTTTTATCCCTTTGGAACAATATATATTATGTACTCCCAATTTTGGTTAAATATTAGTTTTATCCTTTGTTAAGG
>PYHX02000148.1:0-31165 GCA_004302925.2 Cochliomyia hominivorax | reverse complement strand
GATAGCTGTCCGTCTGGGCAGGCTGGCTTTTCCATGTAAACCTTGCATAATCGCAAATTTTAAGATATCTTAATGAAATAATACCGTACATTAATTTTTTGTTAGCCCACATATCCAATATGTGTTGTTAACTTCTTACTTGTTGCAAATAGATTTTCAAAAATTCCGCAAATATTAATCTATAACTTCTTTCTATTTATCCGATGTTTATGGTTGTTTCGTTTGATGATGAAGTACATACAACTTTCCGTTATGGTTCAATTCTAGTTATTTAATATTTTGAAAAATTTAGAAGAGAACTTTTTTTCGGAAATTTTATGTTGTCTCAGAAAAGGACCTGCTTTTTAATAAGAAACTCCTTAGGACACAACAACAATGTTCCGGTAATTATTTCTAAGTGTGAGAATGTTTTCCAACAGTCAGGCACTAGGAATGACAAAGTTAAGGAGTGAAGTCGAAAAAATTCTTAACTTACCTTTTTCATTAAAACTTTTAATTTTATATTTTTTGATAAGTTACATTAGTAACACATATCAGTTATTATGTCTAATGACAAGCAAATGGATATTTTGTTATCGTTAAGGTGCCTTTTTAACCAAAATTCAACTTGTCTTACATTGGCATTCTAAGGTCTGCCGTGAACTATTTACAATGTTATAGAACAACACCGAGAGAACTTGTCAGTTGATAGATAGTCTGGTTCTGGTAGAAAATAATGGTCTAAATGATTTTTCTGAAGCCAAAAACAGGAGCTCAGTTAACTCAGATTGGCCGGAGTATTTGGTAAGAAAAGGGAAATCGAATGTAGGTTTAACAACATACCAGACTCAAAAAGGTTCTTATAAGTTCTTCGTATGGCAAGCAATATGCAGTTGCGGTAAAAGAAGGAAATTATTGTTACAACGGGCCGATCCTGACCTGTTACCAATGGTAAATAAGTCGTTGAGTGGTAAGAGAACAATAATGTTGTACAGGCAAAGTCGGGAAATATTGGGCTCTTGTTTTTAGAGAATTGAAGAGCACAAAAGGTGGAGATGTCCAATCTCTGATATATAATAATTTGATTCAAATTAAAAACATAAATTTAGTGGTTTAATTTACTTAGAAATTTATTCTGAGTTAAACAGTACATTTGAATAGAGTAAGTACTACTTTTCCTGTTCTTTATGATAGTGAAGGGTGTAATTATGAACCGAACGCTCGTATAATTTGAAGAAGGGATCCTACAAAGGTTATATAACAATAATTGTCAAATAATTATATTATAATTTAAGGCAATATTTCTATTATTTGGCATATTTGTGGAAATGTTACAAAACGTTACAATTATTTGAATTTTTTCTTTTTCTAATAAAAAAATTAATAATTTCTTCATTAATTTCTAATCATTTCTATTGAAAAATGTCCTAAAATGATTTGTCTTATTAAAATTGACATTTTAATTAAAAAATCATTATTTGAATGCAACTGGCAACAAATATTTTTAAAATGTTTATTTTTTGGATGGACTATTTGATGCATCATCATCATCATCATCATTATACTTGTTTTTTGTGGTTTATAAAATAAAATATGAATTTTTTATCAATTTTTAACACAGAAAACAGAAAATCGCAAATAAACAAAAAGAATTGCTGTGGAAAAATGAAAAAAGTACTGACCATATCCGTATAACTTGATAATGGTTTTTATATGCATATAAATTTATTTATTTTTTCCCAAAAATATGTGTTAATATAACACAACCCAATTGACCACATACATATATGTACGTATGTACAGTTACGTATGTACATAAATGTTTATATTATACCCTACATCATTTTTAATAAGAATAAAGTGAATTTGTCATTTTAAACAGTATGCCGAAATTGATTTTTGGAAATAACTCTGTCCACTTTTGAACCTTTACAGACCTAATGCCATTTGACTTTGTAGGATTCGATTCGGAAGAAGTCAATTATACCTTTTAAGTTGGTCACCCCGAGCTAATTGATATTTTAAATTCGCCAAAAAATGTTGATATATATTGATGCAATTACAATGTGTTACCGTTAAAAAGGTGCAACATTGAAAAAAATCGGTTTTAGCATTTTTAGAAAAAGTTTATACATTTATTTATTATCGTTATAAAAATGCTTCATACATCTGCGTATCAAAATGACGGATCCCAAATCATGGCTCCCATGATGATCTTTCCCGGAATCAGGATTTTAAGCTAATTTAACCAAGTATGTACTTTTGTTAAATCTCCCATATAGACCCCTTCTTGTAATAGGGCTTTAAGCTTAAAACTTAAAAAGTTTAAAGTATGGGTCAATTTCACTGAAATTCGGTACAAATATTTTTCCAACGTAATTTAATTTGACGAATATTTGTTCATACTTGATTTAGCTTCCATATAAAGTATCTTTGTTGGAGCTCCCGTATAAGGACGCTTTTAGGAGTACGGTTATGTACTTATTAAATCTTAAATATGGATGGAGCTTGTAACAAATGTTTTTTTGATTACCTTCTATATATGTATAAAACAACATATTTGGTGTTAAATGAGGACAAATTCTATCCAAATTTAATGATTTTCGATTTATCATGAATATATTTAACACAAAATGTGAAATAATCTGATTGAAATGAGTGACTAAAAAAAAGCTGTTGGCCAAGAATTCAAAAGTATTTTGAATGTTATTAACCACACCGAGAGAATTTGTCCGTTGATAGAAAAATTGTTTTTATTAAGAATGGTAAACATGATGTTTGAAAATCAAAAAAAAAAAAAAATATACAGCATTTTCAAAGGAGCTCCTAAGACATCCGGTTTAAAAGTGTCCAGGTTTACTCAGAACTCGGACAATTTGGCATTAAAAATGAAAGATAATAAAAGTTTAAAAACATAAAAGGCTCAAAAAATTGCATACATGATCGGTGCAAAGAATTTAGAGGCCAAAAAGAGAGCACGGATGGTGCTGATGGAGGAATGAATGTTGAAAAAAAGTTGAGGAGCTAAAAAAAGTCAAAAATTTCCAAAAAGTTTTGGGTATGGTGAGCAATATGCAGCTGCGACAAAAGAAGCCAGTCATTTGTTGTATTAGGCTCTGAATTAAGAAATCCTTACCCAAAAAGGCAGCACACTTTCATAAGACTTCATAATGTGTCTACTTATTTTTGGCCTGGCTATTTGTACCAGTGGAGAGATATTGGGTTCTTGTAAAAAGAGAACTGAGAAAAGCACCAAAAAGGCGTCCAAAAGTGTGGTAGATTTTAAAAGGAGACTGATATCTAAGTCAGGATTTCGATTCGGTGGTGGTAGAACTGTTCCAAATTTCAACTGTGTTGGAATGTGTTAGCAATAATGTTGCTACACATACATATAAGAAGATAAGAATGTTTTTAGATTCGGTTCATTCATATATATATAACATTCTCACTTCTTTTTATATTCATATATGTTGGTTGTCTGTCAAGTCAAGTGCATCCGTTTTTTATCTTTTTGAGGAAATGCTTTTGTTAAAACTGATAAATATAAAAAACACACACACACACACGTTATTTTATGTCCGTTTTTCATTACAAATTTTAATACAAAGTGTTTTTCATATTCCATTCCAGTTGAAGTTTACAAATCAAAAAGGAAATTTTTTTATAGTTAAAATAACTTATAAAACAAACTTTTAAAATTTAATATTAAATTAAATTTAATAAATTATTTTTTTATGTAAGAAAATCTTTCAGAAATAAAATTAAAATTTTTATTTTTTTTTTTCTTTCCTTTCAGGTGAGTTCCCCAGACATGTATTTCTTTAATAATCGTGTAAATTTGCAGGTATTATATTACAATTAGTTGGTATTAATATTTTAATAAGTGTGTTAATTAATTCTAAATTACTTGTGATAAAAAATGTAAAAAGAGACTAAAATACGAATGATTGTGCCTGGAAGGCAAATAAGCAGACATAAAGAAAGATAAAATTGAATTCAGTCGAAACCAAATTAAATAAATAAAACTTAAAATTTGAGTAGAAATTTAAATGTTGAATTAATTTTAAATATTTTTTTAATATTAATATTTATTTTACTTTAAATATTTGTTTAACATTTATACCACTACCACCACAAGTGATGAAGAGGGTATATGAACTTTGTATAATATCAGACGAGGGTATATTAACCTTGTCATTCCGTCTGTAACGCTAAGAATATTCTTGAATCAAATGAAAATCTGAATCGAGTATTCGTTATAGTCCTGAGAAATGTCCCTGCGACATCGGTTCTGTATATTAAAACTAATAGATCGATACCTTTCTCCATATTCAAATTAAATTAAAGTCGAAAAATAAGAATTTTGCCATAACATTTTGCTATATGTACTTCAGAACCATTCCAAATATTAATCAAAATCGGTTTAGTAGAAATAAAGTTGTCTAAGAAAAACTTTTATATATGAGTGTGTATGTAAGAAACAAAACGTATTTATTTCACACACATTTATGGTGGAGGGTATTGAAAATTCGGCATAGCCGAATATAGCATTATTATTTGTTTGTTTTAAGAATTATTTAAAATTAAGCGTAATAACCCCATTATAAAGATTTTAATAACAATTTATTAAATTTTCACTTTTGAAATATAAATTATAATTACTTAACACCATTTTATAACAGTATAACACATTATTGTTCTCTTAATGATCAGGTGTTAATTATTAATTATTCTACATTTAAAAAAAATTATTGTAATTAAAACAAAATATTTTTATCACTTTTAAATATAAATAAAATCCCACACAAAAATTTTTGAAATGGAAAATAATCTCAAAGAAATTAAGTTTAAATGTTTTGGAATAAGGCGAATTTAATTGTTGCTATAATCGGATTAAATTTATAAGAGAAATATAAAAAATATTTTAAGTGATATTAATATTACAAATGAGCCAATTTATTATAATAAACATTTGGGTATAACATATTCGATCCTTTGTATATGCCCTGATGGAATTTGGATGTATTTTATTGCTGAACTCGGCTCATTATTTCACTTAATTCCAATTCTCAACTTTAAATAGAAAAATAAAAAACTCAAAAGAAAACTGTGAATTCGACATCTTATTCATATAATGGCCACTTTAAATAAAATTTCTGAAATTCACGCCATTTAACTGAGAATCAGTTCACAATTTTCTATATGCTTCACATAACCGCTACTTTCGAAAATAATCTTAAATGGCATAAAAATGATTAAAATGAATATGTTTTAAATGCAACGGAAATCGGTCCATATCTATTAATCCCTGCGTGAAAATAGACTTTTTAAAAAGTGTTATCTATAATCGAAACTTAATTTTAAAACTTTTCACTGTCGTATATATTTGTAATATTATGAAATGCATCTTGGGATAACTCAAACAACGATGCAGTTTTTTTTGGTGAAAAATAGGGTCATATATAAGAAATCTGGATCAAAGTGTCCAATTTTGGCATCACCATTTGAATTTTTATTAAAATCGGAAGTTACAGATTTATATACATCTAATTTTTCGCATTATTATTTTTTTCGCATTATTATTATTTTTCGGATTATTAGTATCATCGTGAGGATGTTTATAATAAATAAACACACGTACTTAGCCTGTATCTAACGATCCAGATTTTGATCTACCTTTAGTCAAGGCTACATAAATATATTTTAACGATTCCAATTAAATAAATAAGTGATCTCAGTTAATTTTACTTTATAATCTCGAATTTTTTGTTTATTTTCTTTTTAAGTCACTAATTCATGATTTTTTTTACCACATTAATATGACTAAGTTACATGTTACAAACAGCTTAATAATCCCCTATTTCCAAATATTTACGAGAGTTTAAAAGTATGTCTTACAAAAATCACGCAAATAAAAATTATCACATTTAAAACCATTTTAAATGATTTATTTTCATTTTTTCCTTTCGTTACGAAAAATTACGTTTAAAGTAAATCTGATCTCAGATACTCTTATTATCTTAATTATCGTCTTTAGCATCGCATTAGATCTCAAAAAAACATGACAACTATTTTGTCTACTACTACAGCTGCCACCAACAAACATTTGGAGATAATCCTCTTCAACAATGCACATTGGTCTCAAATGGAATGAAAGTAGCAATTGATTTGGCGAATCTAAAGACGATGCTTTTATGATCATAATTAGTTAATGCTTACACGATAATAATTTGATACATGCAAAAAAGAAATGGATACTATTCATATCATTGCGGAGAGTCAGGGAGAAACAATTTTAAAATTTCTCTATATTTCATTATTTAGGTAATTTCAGACCAATGTGCATTATCTTCTATTTAGTAACTTGTTTCTTTCAGTTTTTATTTTCTTTTAAACTTTATTGTTCAGTAGCTGATTTTTTGTTTTATTTCTTAAAAAATTTTCTGAGAACAGATTTTTTCTTTAGTTTTTATTTTTTGTGAATTTCTACAAAATGATTAAGCGTAATGAATATGAGCGTCTAATTGAATCTGAAACTTGTACACACAATTTTTTAAAGCTCATAATTGTAAGTGAAAGAGGAAGACGATAATAATGTTATTACTGTGTTTGCTATACAATGTGACGCATTATTTACAATTTTGTGTGTTCGTGTGTGTATTGTGAATGCTTTTTAAGACTTTAATTGGGGCATATTTTGTTATAACAAGCTTCTCATTTTTTTTGTTTCTAACATAAAAATTTTATGTCAAATTAGTGTTTAAATTTTTTGTTAATTAAGTTTATTTAGACTTAAAAGAGGATTTCAAACGAAAACTTTGTGAAAAAAAGATTTAAAGATAAAACTTTATTTTAGCGCCATTTAAGTAGTTTTTTCTATAATTGACTTAATAAAGTTATGATTAAAGAAACGGAGTCATAATTGAAGTGTGATTTAATTGAATTATTTAATTCAAGAAATACAGTTATTTTATATTTATTATAAAGTTTTTTATCTTGTTTGAATTTTTATAAATTTAAATTGATTTTTCTTATTTTCAAAGAAGACATCATTTTAAAAGGTGGCTGTTATTTTTCTTTATTTTGAATTTATGTGAAAAAGATATAAATTAAAAGAAAATGCAAATATGAGCTTTTTATGTCATAAATGAAAAAGTAATACTCACACACAATTTTCTTTCGAAATAGCAAAATACGAAAATTAAAATGTTAAAGACAATTCTTTAAAGTCAGACATTGGGAACTGAAATTGTACCTTAAAATAAAGTAAAGTAACAATGGATCTGATTCGGTAATATATTGTTTCGTTAAAATTTTAAGACGGGTTTCAATTAAATTTTTTCCTAAACATTTTTAAAATTTCTAACATTGAAACTTTAATTCCATGTCCTACGTTAAAGGGGACAAGTACAAGTTTGCTTTTGTATTCGTATTCTCGAGCGAACCAGCAGTTTCTGGTGACAGTTTTAAAGTAGTCCTCTAAAACACTATACACCTTATCAAGCTCCCAGGTTGCATGGCCTATTATCGTGTCATGACTTTAATTAGACGCTTGAGTGCACCTACCGCCTTTCTAAGATAAATGTAGCAATTAAGTGATTGAAAGCATTGCAACTTATCACTTTATTATTGTGTGAAAATCCTCAATTGCAAAATGTTGCGACTACCTGAAAAAAATATAGTTTTCTCAATCACAATTTACCGTTGTGAATTTTACAATACTTTTGCTCATATCATGCTGAGTGAAATTACGCCCTAATCAATAATTTTAAATCATTTAAGCATATTATATATTAAGATAAGTTTTAAGTCGGAGTACGGATATAACTGAAATAGAATTTTAAATGAACTTGACCTCTGAAGAAGAAAAAATTTATCCACCTACAAAAGTATATAATGAAGGATGATTATTTCCCCATTTCGTAGACTTATAGCTTATTATCCTAAATTCATTTGTTGAAAACTTGTTAAATAGTAGTAAAACAAAAATTTTGAAAGAAATAATTATAAAGTCTCTGGTCCAATATCTGAAAATTGTTCATAGTTTCCATAATAAACATGTGTTTAGAACAAGCTTAACCCATATCAAGAATAACGGAGTGACACTGCAACATCTCTCGACACAGTCTTATAATAGTTCCAACTACAATCTTCTCTTAGGTTCAAAAGCAAACTTCTCAGAATAACAACAAACGCTCTAATCAAATTCCATAAAGCTTGACAAGTCATTAACATTTAAGCGTGCCAACTTTAAACACACAGAAGGTCAGAAAAACTGAAGAATTTGGGGTTTCATGATTTATTTTTACCAAAGGTCACCAATTTTCGATATAATTTAATTTTGTCCGACAATTTTCATTTGATTAGGTTCATGGACTTAAGTTTCATATACCCAAACATTTTTGGCATAACTTATTTTAACCAATGACTTTAAGAATTTCTGGTATCTATCTCATGTAATCATCAATAAAAGATAAATTTTGAAGATCATTTTTTCAAAAATCTGTCATAACTAATATCGATAACATATTGATTGACTTGAGACTCTGCTTTATATAGGACACTAATACATTGTCTTACTGTGAATCTTAGCTTTAATCTGAAGACTTCGTCAAATCACACAACTTATCTCACATTAAACTCTGCAAAACTATAGGGTACCCAAAGTGTGTCTGTAGAAATGAAAAAGGCCTGTTTGTAATTTCTGTTCAAATGTTCATTCACATGACATAAAATGCAATATTTGTTGTCATCATACAGATACACAATTTTGTAGGCTGTGGCATGTATTATGTTGTTTTTTATTTTGTTTCTTTATATTTATTTTTTTTCCTGCGGTATGCACTCAGCCCACCACTGATAGCTAAATCATACAAACAAACAAACATATATACATACATATCTATTTATCTGAAAGTGTGTACAATTTAAATTGTATACAGTTTTGGTTGACACACTTTACAGTTGTGTTTGCAATTTTTCCATCACATACATATTTAAAAAATATTTCCCTATAATTCTGGTAAATATATGTATGTGTACGTATACAAATGAAAGTATGTAGATGTCTATATGAATATAAATAAAAGTCTATGTCAATATGATGTATCTGTCATAGTGATGTCTGGCAAAAAAAAAAGTTGTTGTTGTTCACGGTTTTATTTTTTAAATTAAATAAATATTTATTTTGTTGGTTTTATAGTTTAGTTACCTGTTTTCATTAATAACAAGTAAAAATATTACAATCGGTCAAGTCCGACTATGTAATACCACTGCTGGTTGTAAATGGCAGCTCCGAAAATTTTATAATTTGTAACTATGTAATACACAACATGGTTGGTTGTAAATGACAGCTACGAAAAATTCATGAACGACCCTCGTATAATTTGTTTTTCTAATTTATGATTAAGCGTGAAAAACATTACTGTGATACTAAGATTTATGTAAAATTTACGACTTTGAAAATGATTTTTTCTGTATGGGACCTATGAAAAGTTAGACCAACCCTCGTATAATATAGAACATCGATTTAGAAATTTATAAAACTTATTTGTGTTGAATATTGTTAAAATCGCTCTATATTTAGGACTTTTATGACATTAAATCGCTATTCCGGTAGGATATTTGTATGGATATTGGATCGAATATGACCAATTTCAATAAACTTCGGCCTGGAGCCAAAAAATAACATGTATCAAATTTCGTTAAGATATCTGAAAAATTGCGACCTGTCAAGTGTTCATGAACACCCAGCCGGACAGACAGAGAGACAGCAGGTCGGATATCGTTAAATCGACTTAAAAAGTATATTTAAAGGTAATGTAGGGTAATGTAGAAAATCATTGCTATTGTCAATAACTAGAATAAATTTTATTTGTTGCTCTTAAATATTGCGGTTGTATATGTTAAACAAATGTCTGTGTAAGTCTTATATTGCTGTAAGTTGATTTTGAATGCATCCACGATTACTTGATTGATTCTGGCAAATAAGTAAAAAAATTAAATTCAAAATATTTATATTTGTATTATCTTTTAAGTGCTTTTCTTTGAAAGATGTGAAAATATGTGTAAAAGATAAAAAAGCCAACATCAATAAACCATTATTGTTGTGTCAAGAAAAAACATGACTTTTTCTTTTAAAGTTCCCGTAGTTTTTATACACTTTTCTATGTGTCAGAGACATTATAAGGAGTGAGATGAAATAATTCTATATTATATTCTATTAACACTTATATACATATGTGTTACATTAAAAAATCATTATGTAAGGGGACACTATTTCTCCGTTCTCTATCCGAAACTTAGTTTGCTGTTATTGTTCCATATATGCGCAAATTTTCATGAAATTTTCTGTATTAGTTTCTGAAGTATGTGATATCAAATATTTCGTATGTAAGGGGATGTCCCTTACATACGAAATATTTGATATCACATACTTCCACAATTCTGTCAGTTATTTATATTTTACTTCTAAGTTCGAGCCAAATTTCAAGAAATAATCTTTATAAGTTTAAGAGATATACAATATTAAATGTATATTTTGTAACGGGGGAAGTACGGCCCCGTGTCCTATCCGCAAATTTTGAAGTCTACAATAATGTGTTGCAAAGGTACTATTCATATATAGTCATATACAGTGAGATTTAATGTATTAGTTATTAAGATATGCGATACTAATTTATTCGATTGTAAAAGGAATATATCACCCCATGACCATAACGTTTTTCATTAAGGCCAATATTAGTATGCCAAATTTTATGAAAATTTAATAAACTATTGAGATATATCCGTTTTAACTTAATTTGGGTTTTAGGAGTTTGCCTCAGATATCGGTCTTCAATTTTTGTTTTAGTTGCTGTTTTAGATATCGGTCTTTATTTTTTTAACAAAACCGATTTTACAAATTTTAATTAAAAAATTTCTAAGGGCAATAACAAAAGCTTAGCCCAAATTCATTGAGTTCTGTCTTTTATTGTGGATGACTCAGATTTGATTTTATTCTAGAATATATTTACTTTATGAGGTCTTAGAAGAGAAAGAATGACAATTTTCTAAATTATACTAGTATCGGTTCATAATCATATGATGTGAGAGGATTTACATAGACAATATTAAGTGTCTAACTTTAAAACCTGTTTATACCCTACGTACGGGAAAAAGTATCTTACACTTAAGTATGCAAGCACAAATCGTTGAATCGAATTCTTCAAGGGTCGGTCCATAATTCTTCTATCCTGGTATCTTTTGACTCCTACCTGTTTTTAAATGAAATACTGTGAAACGATTGAAGCCATTCATATCAAATTGTGCAAAAACAAACTTTAGCACTCTGACCCATTGTTCATTATTTCATTGACTTTTAGTGGTTTTACACACACACTCATGCATCACTAAATAAATCCTATTGCTGAATCAGCAGTGGGAGTTGGTTTTCCACAAAATAACCTCCAATATTTCATCCCTTAAATAATAAAATGAAATTCTGAAAACCACAACTTAGTGGTCAGAGGAGATTTGAAAAGCCGTTCGTTGTGGTTTTAATTAATCTTTGAAAAAAATCAATAGATCACTTATTATCTTTGTTGCAACTATTATCTAATATTAATTCTATTTTTAATTAAATTCCACTTTAAATACAAAAAAATTCTCTAAATTGTGTCGCAACTCTTTAAATGGAAAATTTATTAAAAACGAGACAATTAATATTGTTTTTTTTATCACATTTTTCAGCTTCTTGCTGCTTAAATAATAATTTCTAGAATTCTGTTCTTCTTCTTCGTTATATTTCATTAATGAAAAATTATACTTTTATTTAACTTTCTCAATTATGACTGGAAATTTCCTTAAGGGATGGCAGAGTTATGTTTTGGAAAAAAAGAAAAATCTCATTAAAATGTTCATGATGAAAAATTATGTTATTTTCTTAAGGGAAATATATATTTCTTTATTATATTTTCCTCTCCCTCTCTTTATCTAATAAAAAAATGCTAATAATTTCTGTTACTTTCTTTCCAAGAAATTGAGTAACGGATTTGTAAAAATATTTTTCATTAGGAATTTTATTTCCTTCCGTTAAAAAGTAAAAGACAATAATGTAAAATTTCTAAATTTAATCAAGTGATTTAAATTTAGAACTGATTTTCTGAAAGCACACTTTAAAAGCTATATATTAAGGAGTGAGATCAAAAATTCTTAATATACGTTTTAATAAAACTGAAACCACTAAACCTACAGTTTCAATTGATTGGAATTATTACTAATATTTACAAAAAAAAAAAAACATATTTTATAGTTTTAATCACTAATGATTAAATTTTGATTTTTTTTTTTCGAAAACCCTTTCATTTGCGATTAGATAGTGCTTTCTGTCTGGTAGTACATCTCTGTTTATAATCTTCCACACTTTTGGACGACACGATAGTTTAGAGGATTTGACTCTCTTAGTATAAATACCATATGACAGAACGCCAAGTCAGGCCAAAAATAAGTGGACACAATATGAAGTCTAATGAGTCCGTTGTAACAAATGATTGGCTTCTTTTGAAAATCTACTTATTGCATATAATACGAAAATCTTTTTGGGTAATTTTGACTGCTATTGAGTCCTTAACTTTTCTCAACATTCTCTCGAGTATTAGCAACATAAAATTTTTGACCAGGAAATTGCGAAAAATGTGCCAGACATACGTTTCATTATTCGTTATAAAGAAAACTTGACTTCAATTTCTGTGTTCTTCTTTGGCCTGTAAATTTTAAGCAGCGTTTCTTTCAGAAACTTTCCTACCCTTGTATGTTTTTCAATCTGCATTAGCTTTAACTTTCGTATCAAGTTCTGAGCTAAGTGGCCTATTTTCCTATCGGATGTATTGGGAGCTTTTTTGAAAATGATTTATGCTCTGTTTTTGATCGACGGAAAAGTTTTCCCGACACTGTTAAATAACAATGGAAACAGTTAGCAACATACCTTTGAATGCATATTGACAACATATTAATTGAAATTTGATCAATAAATACTTAAAAGTTTGAAGGAAAATCATGTGTCAAGAGTTTTTCGATTTTAATCCTTAAATCCAATACCACATTTTGAAATCGTGATTTTTAAAGATCGAAAGCTTAGTTCTAAGTCTCATAAAATGGAGGATACATTTTATGAGACTTAGAACTCTCTCAGTGTAATACCTATTACCGATTATGATATACATATATTTTTATTCTTCGCAGCCATTATCTAAGCTTCAGGTTCTTTTTTGTAATCGGTTATTTTGAGACCGAAATCTTAGTTCCAAGTCTCATTTTGAGTTATATTGTAAAATGTATCCTCCCTCGTTTTTTCTCTCAGTGTAATACCTATTACTGATTATGATATACATATATTTTTATTCTTCATAGCCATTTTCTGCTTTTTTTGTATTTTTTTTATTCTCACATTTTTATTCATTCATTACAGTTTTTCTATTGTTTTCATTGTCTTACAGGAAAAGTGCCAAAAGTGTTGTTAGAAATTATCTCTTATTTTTTTACACCAAATGCACAAACATTTATTCGTTTATTCAATGTAACTTTTCATAGGAAAGCTCATGCTTCTTTTTCTCAATTATCTGCTTCATATCTGGTAGTAAATTGTCTTCTTAAGTTAACAAGTGAAAAGTAACAACAAAAACGACAAAAAAATCTAATGAATTAAACAAGAACCGTTGCCGGCATTCATTAGCAAAATAATCAAAACTGGAATAAAATGATAAAAAGTAGAGAATAAAATATAAAAAGTAGAAAAAAGTTCATGAAGAAATGAACAAAAATGCTCAAGGTGGTTAAATTGTTTAAATAAAACATGTAGTAATACCAACATGTTGGGCTAAGTTGGTATGAATGACTTTATTTAACTTTCAAATGACTGAGAGTAAAACGTAAAATATTCAGAAAATAAAACAAAATTTCGTAAAGTTTATTTGTCAATTTGTATACAAATTTTGAAAGTTCATTTTTCCCTACTGCCGCTTTTGTTGGACAAATTATATATCGTTATTTTGCAGAGTCTATTTGGTAACTAGGGGCATATTTAATTTGTTAATGGGTATATAACCAATTTTCCGGAATTTTTCAAATCTTAACATTTAATTTTGTGGACTAATTTTTTGATTAACTGTATCTATGATTCATCAAAATAAGGTGTTAATTTAAATAAAGAAGGTGGCTTTAAATTTAATTTTGTCTAATTCTCAACTGTGTTATTAATCCAAACGAAGTTGGGAAGCTTCCCAGAATTTTTAAATTCTTGAATGTTACACTCATATTTTATGGTTCCATGAACTGCAACTTTTTTGATAATTTTTGGAATAATAATAATTTTTATATAATTTTATACTTATGCGAAGTTTTATTCTTATTTGTGGAATTTAAATTGACAATTTTATGAAAGTTCTTTGCTTGAACTTTCAGGTTGCCTCAGATATCGGTCTAATATACTGCGATTTTGCTGGTTTTAAATAAGAAACTTCTCATGATTATAACAAACACTCAGACCAAATTTCACTGAGCTCTGTCAATTATCGTGGATGTGAGCGTGTCAACAACAGACAGGCAGAAAAACATAGACGGACATAGATTTATCGACTCAGATTTTGATTTGATGCAAGAGTATACTTTATGCAATGTGATGAATCGTTCTTAGCGTTACATAAGGATTAATAAAGTTAATATACTCTCTTCCCCACTTGTGGTGGTGGAGGGTATATTCATTAATAATCTTTTAAAAAATCGGTTCAGTTGAAAAAAGTTATACCCAAAATATAGGTTTCAATGGATGTGTTCGATAATATATGTGGTAGGAGATATAAACGATTCCTTTCCGATTAATACTTTCCTACTTGTTCGAGTTCTCTAATTATTTTAATAGAAACAATAGACAAATCCTCGTATAATTTGGAACATTATTTAAAAATATATATTTAAAAAGAATTATTTTTCGCAAAGTTCCTTACAGTCGTTTTTTATCCTTTTTTATCCATTTTGTTAATTAATGGATCACTCATTTCAGTATCCATCATAGGACCAAAATAATGACGTTCTACATTTTGTTAAGAAGATTTATATGGACAGCCGGTCAACTTGTGCCCAGACGGACAAACATCATTAATTTCTATACAGAAATTGCTCTCATTCCCAGAATTTGTCGTTTCATGGTATTCGTACCTGGGCTTTTCCCATAGAATTGCTTTATATTTTAGATCTATAATTCTATTGTAATTACATATATTTTCCTTAAGGTGAAATTGTTAGGCTTAAACAATTTAATAATCTCCTAAAGTTCTTATGTAAACCCTGACTTCTGAAAATAATGTAAATATCTGAGTATCTGAGTATAATATTTTGTATTATTTTTTTATGTAAGCAAAAACTTTAGAATTATATTCCATGATCAGTTCATGATTGTTGCTTCCGATTAAAGCCCTAAATATGGTGTAGGGTATTAAAAAGCAGGTGTTGACCAAGTTACTTTTATTTGTTTGTTTTTTTTTATTGGTGTTAGGTCTCGCTATCCGTAATAATTTTCTTAATTAAGTCACTAAGCAAAAGGTTTTAATGAGTTTGGAAAAATTGAAAAAGATACAAAGATATAGAACGTGCACAAAAGTAAAAAGACACGATCTTTCGTGAATACAAAGAACATGTTATTTTATGCGTTTTGTTTCAAAAGAAGTTTTTAAGAAATAAACATATTTTATTGCTTTGTAAGATTAATTCTAACAAACAAGAGATATTGTTAACCTTTAAGTTTAAATACAAGAAATTAAAATAATGAATTCTTAATTGAAATAAGGATAAAATCTAAAATCCATAAGATTCAGTTTATTTTTATTTATTTGATAAAATTTGTTTTCAAAAATAATCTCTTTAAAAAGCAAAACTTTTCTGAATTTTCTTAATGAGTTTTTTTTCGATAAAAGTATTTTGAACATTTCCATTATATTTGTCCTTGTTTTGTGTTTTGTTTTTTCTGTCAGAAAAAAATTTTTCTTAACATTTTTTATACATTTTTAATAAAAAGTTTTATGGCTGTCAAAATCTATGCAATTTTCCTAATAACCATGACCTCTGCTAAAACTTTCTACTTTTCCTTGGTTCTTTGCAAGATTTCACAAACAAAAATTCTGCACATTTAAAATACATTTATCATACAAAAAAATTCTTAAGTTCTTCATCCGAAAATAAATCTGTAAAATATTTTTCTTAATAATCTTAATGGTTTTTCTTCGAAATATTTAAAGTTTTTCCCTTAAAAAACAGAATTGTTTATGGTTATAAATTTAGCGGTTTTTGCACAATTATTCTTAATAATTCGCAAAAAAAGAGCAGAAAAGTAGGAACGTTTAAGTCGGTCAAGCCTGACTACATAATATCCCACACCACAATTTTGGTTATAAATGGTAGTTACGAAAAGGTAAGAACGACCCTCATATAATTTTACTTTCTGATTTATTCCTCAGTGAGCGGTATATTATTGTGAAACTAATGCGTTTTAAAATGAATTTTTGTGAGCTACATGAAAACAATATCCGGTTTAGAATATCATACGACTTATTTCTGTCATAATTTGTTAAAAACGCTTTTTATTTACGACTTTTATGAGTTTAAAATATCATTCCGGGAGGACATTTATATGGGAGCTATCAGAAATATTGAAAATATATTGAAAAATTGCAAAATAAAGAGTGTTTACACCATTTACATTGTCAGCCGGAGAGGTAGAGAGACGGATGGACGGACATTATTAAATCGAATCAGAAAGTGATTTTAAGTCGAACGATATATTTAAAGGTGAGTGTAACCCCATTTTTTCTGTGTGTGTTACAAACATCAACACAACCGCATAATACCCCTACCACCTATGGTGATGTAGGCTATAAGAAGTACTTAATAAATAAGTACATTTTGTTGTCATTTCTTTAAAACTATAAAAGTAAAAGATAAAATAAAGTTTATATATCTTTTACCGTATTAAACCCAGGAAACAGCTGACTTTTTTAGGGGGTGAAAATGTGTTAAGTTTTAAATTCTTCAGAAAATTTTTTCTCAGACTCATTTTTTGTCATCTTAAAGAAAATAAATCTTAAAGATTTTTAGCAAAAAGTTCAAAACTCCACAAAAATAATGGAAAAGAAACTTCTAAAATGTTTAATGTTTAAAACATGTTGATCTTAAAATGACATATAATGTGTTGAAAACTTTATTGGGGGAAAGACGAGTTCTTAAAACAAAAGCTTTTTTAATGCGATAACTGGAACTCCCCCTAATAGTTTTAGTTTATTTCTTAAATAGTCCCAACATACATATAAAACTCAATAAAAAACTATTTTGATTCATACACTTTTTTTAGTAAAAAAAGGAAAGAAGAGAACTTGCTGTTTTGTTTGTAAAACTTTTATTTTCAGTGGCCACATTTTATGAGGTTAAAGAGATACTGAAACTAAAACTTATATTTTGAATTTAATTTTAAATATTTTTGCAGGAGTGAAAATATCGAAAAATAAGTTAAAATGTCGTATAGAAACGAAGTTTAAATATTCTACATCACAAAAATTTGCGATACCTCACTCACTGCATGATAACGCGTAAAAAATCGTATGTTTTTTTTTTCAAAATGCCTTTTATTCCATATATAACACTAGCGCCTTAAGAAGTATGATTTCAGCCATTTAAGTTACCATAAATTATGTTGAAAACATTCTCAGACCTAGATTTACAGCTAGAATTCAATGTCTTTAAAAATAACGGGCCAATAACAAAAAAAAAAATATAGATCGATATCTAAGATAAACTCAATATTTAGAGGTCTTTTCTATATTTTTTATAAAAAGCAATTAAATTTTGAACAAAAAATATACTGCGATATTTTTCATTTTATCATTGTAACAAAAATCATTAGAATCGGTTCAGTAGAAAAAATATAATAAATAAAAATATGTTTAGTTTTGATAAACCACGTTCCCCCAAATCTATGGAGTCATGCTATAAGTATCTTTAACATTAGGACCTCATCTTAAAGATTCTTTGAAATTTGTCACATACATCTATTTTGTTGTAAAAGAAAATCCAAAAAATGTACTATGCCCCACATGCTCCCGGAGTAGAGGTTTAAGATGATATGATAAATATAAAATATTACAAAAAAGTTCAGCAATAATAATTTTGTTCTTGACGAGGTTTTCTCTT
The DNA here is from genome assembly GCA_004302925.2 of Cochliomyia hominivorax. Taxonomy (NCBI): domain Eukaryota; kingdom Metazoa; phylum Arthropoda; class Insecta; order Diptera; family Calliphoridae; genus Cochliomyia; species Cochliomyia hominivorax. Next base: position 12,973 of record PYHX02000148.1, on the reverse strand, counting down.
TTTCCAGTGTTTTCTTATTTCCGGGACTTTAAGAGAAACTGTATCGTTTTCTAATGGAAAAAATGCTTAAATTGTAGTAAAAACAATTATGAATCCTATATTCGGCTTTGCCGAATCATAAATATCCTCTGTCAATTATGATTATTGTCAGAGGATATTCATGAAATTCCGCATCGAATATACTATATCTAGAACTCGGTTGGGGAACAACTGTACAGAGGGTTGGACCGATATAGGGCAAATTAATATAATATCTTCAGAACAGTTTTGTGTGAATTTCAATAGAATTGGTCGTTTTATAAGCTGAAAACTGTGAGGGGCCTGATAAGGGAGCTACATCAAAATATGGACCGAGATTGTTCTAATTAAAAATATACATTAAAAATAGTAAAAAATGCATTGTACCGAGTTCTAATGGAATTAGTCTTTATTTGATTGTTTTATAAACTCAAAAAGGGAAGGGGCGTTATATGGAAGCTATATCAAAATGTGGACCCATGTTAATAAAATTTATAACATATATTTAAAATAGCTAAAAAATAATTCTTCCAAATTTCAAAAGAATTGGTTCAAATTTAAGAGTTTTATAAGCTATAAATCATATTCCGGGAAGGGGCCGTATATGGGAGATATGTCAAAATATGGACCCATGTTAAAATAATTAATAATATATATTTAAAATAGTTAAAAAATTAATTGTGCAAATTTCAAAAGAATTGGTTCAAAGTTAAGAGTTTTATAAGCTATAAATCATATTTCGGAAAGGTCCTTATATGGGAGTTGGGTCAATTAATGATCCCAGAGCAATATGACTTCTTTGGATTTATTATTGTATCAAAATAAGAATATTTGACAAATTTCAGTAAATTATCTTAAAATAACACAAAGAGTTTGGGGTGTATCAAAATTTTGCATATTATAGCCTATAACTTTTTTCCTGTTAATTAGATTTTGATAATTTTTTGAACGATGATGAAGCATTTGCAATTGTATGCTAAAATTAATTTTTTCTTTAAGTCCAATTACATCTTGAGAAGAAATTAGAAGAGCTCATTTTCGAAATTTTGAGGTTGTTTCAGATATCGGTCTATAACTTCCTTGCTTATAAGCCTATATTGCTGGTTTTAAATAGCAAACTGCTTAGGACAATAACGAACGATGTAGCCAAGTTTCATTAAATTCGGACAATTATTTTAGGCGTGAGAATGTTTCCAACAGACAGACAGGCGAACAGACGGACATAGCTAAATCGAGTCAGTTTTTGATTTGATGCAATAATATATATACATTGTTGGGTCTGAGATGATTCCTTCTTGGCATTACACACGGAATGATAAACTTAATATACCCTCACAACTTGTGGTGGTGGAGGGCATAAAAAGGAATAATTGAAAAAATAGAAAAAGAGTTATTTTAATTATTTAAAAACAGGAATCCAGCCAATAATAGAAACAACATTCTGAAAACTCTAAATGTCTTCAACAAATTTAACATTTTCATAAAAATCTTAAATTTTAATTAATTTTACGAACATATAAATCCATTCTTGATTGTAGCATTAATATAAAGCTACAATTACGGAATGAGTTATAGTTTTATAAGAGCCGATACTCATAAAATTATTATATTTAATTGCCTTAGATAAAATAATTTTAAAAAAAATTATGTTGAATTTTGAATGGAATTATTCCACACTAAAAAAGGGATAAATAGAAATCTTTCATAAATAAAAGTTCATTCCAAATAAAAATCTTGTTCTGAAGCTAAATCAAACAACCACAAATTTTTGAGGTTATATTCTTCTACTAAAATAAATTTATGTGGGAAAATTTAGAAATTCTTCCTTAAAATTGCGATCTATATTAGACACTGATGTTCTATTAATCCGGTTACGATGATTTTTGGGGTGCTGATGTAGTAAGATTGAATTTATCTCAGATACCAGTCTATAAATATTTTCAATTAAAGCGAAATATCAAGTTTTAAATAGAAAACTACTTAGAACAATAACAAATAATTTGACTAAATTTAATTGAATTCTCAAATAGTTCTTTCTGAAGTTACAAGCGGAGGCAACATACCTTCTTTACTTAAATTACTTCCCAAAAATTCATCATAGGAATGCCTCGCGATTAACAAAAATTAATTTCCTGTGAAAATCCCGGGAACGTTTTCCCGTGGAGAAATGCCAATACTTTAAGATCATCAGTCCTCATGTAACCATAGCTCCCTTAAAAGATTCTAATCACGAAATAGAGTTCTAAGCCTATAATACTATTATATAAACATCTTTTGAACTGAAATTGAAAACAATTATTTTTATATACTGTAGTATTTATGCTGATGTTTGTGACATACAAGAAATCTTTAAATATATCGCTTTCTAAAGTCAATTTCACGATTTCCTTTGAATATATTTTAGTGAAATTTCATACAGTTATTTATATATTTTTGAGTGTTTTGGAAGAGCAATTCCGGCAATTTAACATTAATATGGGATGAATATTAGAAATAGGAATTTATGTTTTTTAAATTGCATTTTTATTGTATCATTTCATGAATAGTTTGTGGACAATATGTGACACTTAATGGATTTTTAGAGGTGTTATTTGATTATTGTTTCAAAGTTTTTGGATTCTTCGGTACAGAACCGTTATCAGATAAGTTATTTGATAATATCTCCTTTTTGTGTCAATGATTTTATTTACCTTAATGTTCAATGTACAATAATAGGGTTTCCATTTCTCATAGTGCTCTTAAATTTTCATAAAGGTCAGTGACCTTAGTTCATTTATATAAATTTTTAGTTTTTTTCTTTTTAATGTAAATTATTCATAAATACGTTTATAAATTATTATTTAATTTCCATTATTACAAGCTTTTTATTAAAATTCACTTTACCATAAAAACCCTAAATGAAATAAATAATTACAAGTGCATTTCTCCATATTAATATATTAAAAATCTATTTCCGATATTTTCTTTACTTTAATCACATTCAAAAACAAATGCAAATGTATAAGAATAAGGAGCAGAGAGAGAGAGAGATAGGGAGGGTACAAACAATAAACCAACTTTTGTTGCTCATAAACACCTATAAAATGTCTTCAAATAAAATTATATTTATGTTTCTTATTGAGTGTTATAAACACTCACTCATGCACACGCACACTCACACTCACACATAATTCTTAACTAATGAGTGAATATAAAATTTTGATAGAAAAGCATTTTGGTTTACAAGAATCATTTCCTGTTGGAATTGAACATCGTAAATATTTGTACGTGATTTGAATACAAAAATAACAAGTTGCCTGACTGTTTATGTTGTTCTTGTTGCTGCTGGTTTTGCTGTCGTTTTAGTTGCTTGTATTTTTAACAATGTAATAGAACCATTTTTGCTCATAATTTTCTTACATGTTTTATGATTATGACGACGATGATGGAATAACATTTTTCATTTCTATGCGTTATTTACCTCTTGAGTTATAGAAAATGTTTGTTATAATGGATTCGCCACATTACAGTCGACAGTGAGGCAGAATAAAGAAAATTGATGTTTACATTAAATAAAACAGTTATATTTAAAAATTTTTTTCAGTTACAATTTTGCTTTATAACAAAACACTTTAAACAGTTAAACAGTTCCTTGAGAAATTGCTTGGTATTTAATTTTAAAACTTTCGCTTTAATATTCTTTATTGTTCTGCATATTTGGCAATAAATATTTGCTTCGTATCTAGCGCATGTGGTTATCAACTCTTGGGTGAAAAGTTTATATTGATATATAAACTTTTAACCCATATATTTATATTGGGTTTACAGGTTCCAATTTTGTTTTTTAAGTTTAATACATTATTTATTAAATTTAACATTAACAAGCGTTAATTCAAAATTGTACAATTATATTTAATTTTTTGTTATAATAAAACAAATATGCATAAGTTTGATTTAACTTTTTTGTAATAAATAGGGAATATGACGAACACAAGAACACGAAATCAACATCGTAAAAATTAAAATTTTTCGAAGTTAATTTTACGTCGTGTATTTTCTGTGTTTCTTTATAAATATTTTAAAATATTCTTTCTCAAATCTATTTCTGAGTCGATTTAAGTGCACAGGACTATTGAAGTAAGCATACGATCCCTTTTTTATGATTTTTTTCCAACAAAATTAATTTATTTGTGATCAAAGTTTTAGGAAACTTGAGAGTAACAAAGTTTGAGATAAAATATATTTTATTTAAGTCTGGTATATACGACCGCAATTATTGTTCGATAATTTTAGTCGTTTTATGTAATCTATGAAAATCTGTCCAGCTGTCATATTCATCAGATATGAATATGACAGATTTCTTTTACTTTCCCACTGTACAGTCTTGCAAATACAGCAGCGATAATATTTATATAAATTCCTTGTCCAGACAAGAACCAACTCATCATTTTTTATGAGTTAGCAAATTTAAAAAAAACACTCCTTCTAATCAGCGACTCCATTCTTTTTGTCATTATTGGTAATTTATGCAAATTTCGTCAACGAAACATTTCTTAATGTTAAAAAATTGATGTTAAAAGAATTTTATGTCAAAGCAAAAATTCTCATTAAATTGTTAAGCTGATTCTGTGCAATTATGGTTATTTTCATTTTAATAAGGTTTGTCTTTTTGCCACAAAATAATGATGATGAGATGATTGATTTAACATCAATATTTTATGGAATTTTTATTAATTTCAACGTAAATTTATTCAAATGAATTTAGAGAATTTATGAGAATTTGTTATGGAATTTTATTAAATTGAAAGAAGAGGATTTGCGAATGTAGGGAAGGTTCTTAGAGAGGTTCCAGAAAAGCTCTGTAACTGCACACAGAAAAAATCTTAAAATTTTTTCATTCAGCTAAAATTAAATGTTTTTGAGTTTGGAGTGAAATAATATAGTTCATATTGGAACATTTCGATATTAATTTTTAAAATTATACCACAAAAAAATTTTAAATTACTTTTTAATTGTAAAAGTTCAAGGAAGAAAAAATCAGTTTTTTCTTTTACTGTGAAACAATGTTGAATTAAAATTTTTTATCTTTGAAGCGAAATCATAACTGCGTAAATGTTAAATTAACCTTCATAGATAAAAAATCTAAATTCAACATTATTTTAAAGTTGAATTACTAAAAAGTAATTTTTAAAATTATTAAATTAATACCGAATGATGTTAATATTTACAATATTATTTTACCCCAAACTTAAAAACGTTTCAAAAAATTGCTGGTCTTCAAGGTTGAATCAACTCGAAAATAGATTCGGAGATGAAAAATATACTTTCAGATAGCATTTTCGCAAAAAATCTGTTTGGTATTTTCTTAATAATACGAAATGGCATCTCAATACTAACATCTTTTTGATACGTATGCATTTTAAAAAGATTTTCGGAAGTGGGTCTGTATAAGAGCTACGGTCATTTGTGAACCATGCTTTTTGCAAGTGGCATGTGAATTTGTACATAATTTTATTAAAATATATTCATTTTTGTATGTTTTATGAGATTAAACCCCCATTATGGACGGTACCTGAAATATTGTATCGAACATTTGAATATCAATAGTTTTCGTCCATGGCCATAAATAAAAACATGTTCCAAATATTTATCAAAATATGTTAGACATTGCGACATGTAAAGTGTTCGCAACGTTTAAATGGACAGCCAGATGGTCGGACATCGCTAAACTGACTCTGAGTCATACTTTATATTCAAAGATGGGTTTAACATTATTTTCGTTACAAACATCAGCTCAAACGCATAATACCCCAACCATCCTTACAAAAACTATTTCGTCCTTTTAAAGAGAAGCTTCTAACAGGCCTTTAACAAGTGTTCAATAATTGCAACTTCATATAATTCTGATATGAAGACAAACTGTTTCTTAAGAACGTTCTATTCATACTTTAAACAGATCTGACATACCTGCACAAAATACTACATAACTTTTTGGTAGAAATCTGTTTATTGTCTCAATGTCGGCCCACAGGTTTAGTACAGACAGACAATATAAATATTGTGATGAGAATCATTCATAAAATGTAACTTTAAAGTATGTTGAAACAAAATTGTCGATTGTAAAAACAACATCAGTTGTAGTTAAAACAATAATGTTATAGTACAAAATCTTAAAATCTTAAAATCTTTACATTTTTTCATAAGGTGCATATTGAAGAAAAATTCTTTAATGTTAGTTTTCTTTTTACCTTTTCATCACCTTTTCCAAGTGGTTTCTGTATTTTTTTCAATTAATATTCAAGAATTGTTATCAATTTTATGGTGCATTAAAAATAAGTGTCATTTATTTTACTTTATATTCTTTTTCTTTTATTTTCCTTTTATATATTCTTTATTTTCCTTTTCTTAGCACCATCTTTGCTTCTGTAATTTTCAATTATTTTCTTCTTTTTTAATGTTTTTCGCTTTTTTTCACGTAAGTCGAAAGGTAAATTATGCATCACTAATGTTACAAAATATTCTATTCTTTTTCACGTTTTCGAGGTTTTTCTTTTCGTTTGTTTATAATTTTTTCAAGTTTTGAATTGTTTAAATAAAGTGAAATAACGAAAATTGTTTCAGTAATATTTTTCTATTACAAGTTTTTTTTTGATCATTTATAAAATTCATTTTTATTGTTAAAGTTTTTCCTTTATTTCTTTTATTGTATTTGTCTTGAGAAAAAAATGTTTTTTTATTGTGATGGACCGTAACTAATCGGAGATGGAATCCCATAAATGGTTTTCAAAGTAATTCGATTGTATAGATGATATTTGCGTTCATATATCAAAATTCCTTATACATCAAGAACATTAGAGTTTTTACAACTTTGAATGGAGGGATAGCAAATCGGATGAATATCGTTAGGTCAGTTCATAAAAAGGTTATTGAATTATCCCCTGCCACAAATGGTGATGTGTGGTATATAAATGCTAGATTCTAAAAAGCAATAAAAGTTCAACTTGAACCTCAAATCTAGAACCTCGGTTCAATGGTAAAAAGTCTTTAGATAGATTTCTAAGATAACTATCTAATATTTCGTAGCAAAAATCATCGGCAATGGACATGTAAAAAGAAATTGAAGTCTTAAATAATGAAATATTTAAAAAATATAATGCCCTCCTCTCGAAAGAAGAGTATTTCAGTGTTGTAATTTTGAATTTGTTACGAATATGTGTAATTATTTTATTGCATGTCCAATATTATTCTCCCATCCTGAACTAGCGCCTTAAGTTTATTGAGATTTTATATTATTATTTCTCTATTCCACTAAATTTCGGGACAAACATTTTATAAAATGTGTATTGGTATCATGTACTCACAGATAAAACCTGGAAACCTGTCTAGTTCACCGAGAAAAATGCACCACTTTTATTATAGACAAACGCGAGCTTGCTACAGGGTAGCAGAAATCTTGTTTTATCGACATATGTGCATGATGCAAGAACTCACGCAAGGCATGAAGCCAATTAGGTATACATATATCTCAAATGCAAAAATACGCATGTCGTATATATACGTGTTAATGAATTTGAAAGTCACGTAACTTTCATCTAGATAAAGGAAAACTGTCTAACTGTTACACTTAATAATATATTTATGTCAATAGGATCATGTTACACAGATCACTTTAAAGGCGAGAGATTTCAAATGAAGTTGAAATCATCTGGCCTTCAATATTTAATTAAGTGTCATTTCAGACTAAACCTACACAATAAAGTCATTCCATACGAAACAGTACTAAAACCAATTAAAAAATTCTACAATAAATTTTAGGTGATAGTCAATAAGGGGGTATCGATATTATACAAACGATATAGGCGAAATATTTTAGAACAATAACACACAAAATGTGAAAATTCATAGCGATTTAGAGGAATTTTTTGCAAAAAATACAATATAAAATTGCAGAACCATTCAAAGCATAGGAATCTCCAGTTAGAATATCTTTAACAGCTTCAATTTTGGTTTAAGATTCGAATAACTATTGTGAGGCCCTTATAGAGTAGGTTCAATAACTAAAGATATACATAATATAAAAAGCTAACAAACCCGACGATCTTCGTTTTGCCAGAGAAAATTTGTAAGGCATTGCTGGTCCTAAGCAAACACTCGTTTTGTATTGCAATTCGATTTAAATAAATTATATGCAGTTTAAAATTTCTTTGTATGGGGGTATCTCCCCCATATTCCTCAGTAGAATAATGTAAATGTAAATATTTAAGACTTTCACTGTTCTTTTGATATTCAATAATCAATATTTGCTTTATGTGGAGAGTATCCCTCCCCTGGTCTTACCCCTCCAAAGTTGTGAGTAGTAAAACAGTCCCTTGAGGAAGTTTTTGGGGCCAAATTTGGGAGCTCTCGTTATTGTAGTTCTTTAGATATTCGAAAATCAATATTTGTTTAGTAAAGATAAGACCTCTCCTATCCGTTCTACGTTTTGTTCTGTAAAACAGTTCCTTGAAATAGTTGTTGCTTTGCTTTATATGCGAGGTACCCCTTCCCCTGATCCTATCGCAATTTTTTATAGCTTTCGGATATATAAGGATCATTCTGTGAAAATTGAATTAAAATTGGCCCAATCGTTTTGGAGTCTATATGTTACACACAAATTAACCATTTTATGTGACAGCAAATTATTTCAAGTGGAAGTCGTTCCCTCACATCAGATGTATATGAAAAATGCTTATAATCCTGCTTGTAATATTTTTTCCATTTTAGATCATTAATTTTTAAAAAGATATAAGAAAAGAAATAGAATAAATGCATTTATTGCATGAATACCAGATTTAGATTATTAATGTCTTTTTTTCACTTACAAACTAAACATTAAACAAGTAAGTATGCTATATTCGACTATGTCGAACCTTCAATTCCCTTCACTACAAATGCGTGTAAAGTAAATACGTTATGTTTTGTTCATACATATAAAATATATAAAACTTTTTCTTAAATACAACATGGAACACTTAATGAGCCATAAAGAAGTAATATTTTTGCTTATAATTTTTTCAACTGAACAGATTTTGATTTATATTTGAAATGGTAATAAAAACATATAAACGAAAATGGACAAATTTACAATTTACGGATATTTTGCCTGAATTTAGAGGATGCCTGAGATATCGGTCTATATCTTTTAATATACAGAACCGATTTTGCTGTTTTTAAATATAAAACTTCTCAGAACTATAACAAATACTCACGATGAATGTCATTGAGGTCTGTCAGCTATTGTGGATGTGAGCGTGCCAATAACAGACAGTCAGGCAAACAGAATAACAGACAGGCGCACATAGCTAAATCGACTCAGATTTTAATTTGATTCTGTCTGAGATAATTCCTACTGAGCGTTACACATGGAGTGACAAAGTTAATAAACCCTCTTCAACGCTTTGATGGTACGACTTACACTCGCGTCATTCGCTTTATTAAATAATAAAAAAACAAAACTTTTAAAAATATTTTTAAAATAAATAACAATTAAATTAACATTTATATAATTAATAACAATTATACGCTGTGTTACACACAACTACAACAACAATAGAAACGGAAATAAAAGGAATCCTTTAGTTAGAAATGGCAGTTTTGTAAATAAAACTTTTTCTTTTACCTCAGAAGTGAAATAGCAGAAATGATTATAACATTTTGAAAACATTTTTTCTCCAGGCTTTTTTTTAATTCAGATTCTTATGCAACAATAAAGTGTTTTTGTTGCTCGTTATATAAGTTTGTTTGTAGTTAATTCTTTTGATTTCCATTTCCTTGCATTTGTAAGATTTTTCGTAATTTATATTCATTTTATGTTGCAAGTTTCATTAGCAAAATGTTGCAACATTTTGTGTTGAGTTTTTCTTTTGTAGGTTTTTGCTTTAACACTTTTTCTGACTTGTTTAATTGCAACCAGTTTATGAGTAGAAAAAATAACTAAAACGTCCTTGAAAATTTTTAGTTTTCTAGTTATTTATTAAAACTTTTTCATCCATTCTGGGTTGTTTTTCTTTATGCCAACATTTCTGGCTTCAGTTAGATGTTTTCTGATTTAAAATGTGCTGCTAAAAATGTAAAGACTTTTTAAGGATAATTGGGGTTAATAGTTTGGCTAAAACTTTTGAACGGAATAATAGGAAATTTCATTATATTTCCTTCATTATTATTAAAAAGATATTAAAAGATCATGGATCAGTCTTTCGACAATAATCATTTACGAATCGAGATCATTTTAAGAATTGCTATACCCTCTACCATTACAAATTTGTATTAAATTTTGTTACATCAGTTGTAGTACTTAGAAGAAATGGCCATAAAATTTTATATATTCTTGCACTTAAAATCTAAGTCGATTTTGCTAGACATTTCCGTCAGTCTATCGGAAACATTCACACATATATATAAATTGTTCGAATTCAATGAAATTTAGCCTGATTGTTTGTTACTGACTTAAGTTTCATTGTCCTACAATAAATTCATATGAACTGATATTAAAAACTTCTAGTACTAATTAGATTAAAATAAAAAATAAGAGCAACATATTTCATCATCGATCCAAATTAGTAGGAACCGAGTCAGTAGGAAAAATGTCAAAAATTTTACCTACCAGACTTACAGTATCTATAGGCCGGAATTTTGAAGATACTTTCTGAAATTTGTAACGTACATTTGTTTTGATATATAAAAATAAAGATTGCATTCTGGGACTATTCTTTATCCTAGTTTTCGTATATCGTTCATTTCAGAGAAAAGATTTTCAAGCACATAAGTCGGATCAAATCCCATAAAATTGTGCATAAAAATTTTTATTTTTAATTATTTATAATAACTTTTGACTTGGTATGGTAAATTCCAATAACATCAGTGTATACTTACTATAGCACCCACAAAAGGCTTCGAATCCACTATACATAAGTTTATAAAACCCTTAAAAACACTATATATAAGTTTATAAAACCCTTAAATATTTATCTATTCTTCTGAAATCCGGAAATTCCCATTAATAAACTAAACTAATTTCATGGATATCGGTCACTTTACTTTAGCTTCGATATGAGCCCATCCCCCTAAATGAGTTTTAGGGGGATGGAAATTTGTCACAAAAATGTTCTGTTTAGAATTTAAAAGTGTGACAAACTTCAAATCGCCTATCCACAAAGGGATTCTTTTCGTATGGGGTTCTCAGAATATAGTATTTCTAAACTCATTTCGGAAATCAGATTATTTTTCAAAATTTAATCTTTTCAATTTCGGGGCGATTTTCTTTTTAAATTTAACCAGATTTATTATTATTCGGTAAAGCTGAATATATTTTATTTACCTTTTCATTTTTATATTCAGCTTCGTACATTTCCTGACTTACGTTTACTTAAAGGTGATATCCGGACGCTTCAATTTGCATTACAACGTTATTTCCTCAGACTATCAATATCCGTTTCCACTTCATATCAAAAACATATTTTCATAAATATTAACAGAATAATGAAAGGTAGAAACAGATCGTCCAATACCCTGCTTCATAATGTTTCACAAAGGAATAATGAAATGTTGAAAACCGGTTTAATAAAATTGGGAACAGATATTGCTATATATAAACATAAAACGCCATCAACGCTGAAATGGTTAATATAATACCCATTTTTTAGAGTGATTCCAAAACTATTTCTTGAAATAATTTTGTAATTGAAAATTTGTAGAAAAAAGCTTAATTTGTAATAAACTCTTCGTACAAGAATTTGGTACTTAAGAAAACGAAGATTAAAGATTTAGAGAGGTATTAAGAGAGATATTACTATTATACCCTATTATGCGTTTGTGCCCGTCCGCCCGCTGGTTCTCCATGTAAACCTTATGCAATCTTAAAGATATCTTAATGAAATTCGGCACTTGTCATTGTTGGAGACTTAAGCTCATAAAACTCTTAGACGATATTAAAGAATTTTATTACAAAAAAAATGTAAGTCCAATTACATAAGAATCGATCAGTTATTTATAATAGGTCCCATACAACACTGCTTTCAAATATATTTTTGAATGGCTTTAATCTAACATATGCATTGGCAGTGTAGTAAATTTTGGTCAAATTAAGATATATATAAGCATCAATCGATGTACTTTAATTTAGAAAGATCTGTCCACAATTTCTTTTAGATTTCATATAATACCCAGAAAACAATTTTAAAAAAGCATACATTTTACAAAAATGTTTGTGTCAGACATGGAATTTGAAACAATAATGTGATATAGAGTATTACATAATCAAGCTTGACCGACTAAAATATTTTTACTAGTTTTTTAGTTCATTTTGAACCTTTTTATTCGTAATGTTAATACTTAACGATATATAATGCTACCACGATCAAGTTAAAAATAATTGCAATAAATTCCACTTGCAAAGGGATTTTGTAGTTTTTATTATGTTATTAATATTATTTCAGTCATGCGCCAAATCGGTTGAATTCATACGAATTGAATAAGCAATTTAGTCTTAATTGATGTTCAAATTTTCAGTTTTAGGAGTTTTATACTTCTTAGGACGATTACATATACTTAGACCAAAATTTGCATGTCAATAGGCCAACAGGCAGAATTAAATCGACTCATTTTTGATGCAAATATATATATATATATATATATATATATATATATATATATATATATATATATATAAGTATATATATAATATATATATATATATAATATAATATATAATATATATATATATATAATAATATATGCAAATTAACATTTTTAAATTACAGGGTAAAACAGCACTAATTAAAGACTTTTATTTTTAATAAAAAGTTTATTTGAAGAAGAAAATAAAAATGTAGAATTTTATTTAATATTTGCAAAACCAAAAGGAATCATTTAAGACCTCATGAAGCATATATATATATATAATATAATATATATATATATATAATGATTCCTTTTGGTT